>JAJOZX010013018.1:0-95275 GCA_023014485.1 Bathynomus jamesi
TGCAAAATATATAAGAATATAGTTTAGACTATCTGAGTAACGCCAACAACAGAACACCCACCTGCTACGAGAGCGACAGCTACACTCAACCGAGGTACTCACGTGACAGCTGAGTGAGCTGACTATAGAAAACTGTTTTTAGAGAATAGAAACTTTTTTTAAAGGTTGACTGAGCTATTTTATACAAGTGTGAATAAATTCTTGTCTATTGTGCATCGTGGACTCTTCTGTAATTATTGGTTAAAATCTGCTTTTTTCAATTTTTTTCAATATTGAAGGTCATTGTGGCACCTGAAGATATTAATGTTATGATTTTAAATTTATACCAACTTATTTCCTCACTACTCCACACATTTTCCACACTAGCCAATTTGAAAATTCGAAAAATGAGTTTTTCACTCCGCCCTAGTGTGCACAGGGCGAGAAGTGTGTCTGAGTGGCACGACGAACATTCTGCAACACTGTCCTCACCTCGAATGGCCCGCCAAATCCCCTGATTAAATCCTATTGCAAATCTGTGGGATTATTTGGAACAGAATGTGAAGCGCAGGAATAGACACCCACGGACTCTGGCGGAACTTCGGACCGGCTGATGAACGAGTGGCAGCAAATCGATGTTCAGTACATGCACAACCTCGTAGAGTCTCTGCCTCGCCGGATTCGTGCGGTTATCAAGGCCAGAGGCGCCGTCACACGTTATTAGGTACATTCTGAGAGGGGTGAGTAATTTTTTGTCCGGTGTGCTTATATTATAATATAATATAATTATTATATTATAATATAATATATATTATAATATATTATAATATATATTATAATATATTATAATATATATTATAATATATTATAATATATATTATAATATATTATAATATATTATAATATATTATAATATATATTATAATATATATTATAATATATTATAATATATTATTATATATTATATATTAATATATTATTATATATTATAATATATTATTATATATTATAATATATTATTATATATTATAATATATTATTATATATTATATATTATAATATATATATATTATAATATTATATATTATAATATATTATATATTTATTATATATTATATTATATATTATATAATAGATCCACATAATTATTTTATTTTTACTACAAACACAAATTGTAAACAAGCTCCGTTGGGCGGAGCTTAGAACTCACGCTAGTCGGAGTCATTATAAATCTGAATGGTCCACGCACGGTATTATGTGAACCATTTAAATTTATGTTAAAAAAATTACGAGAAATAAAAACAATGCTCACTGAGCTTTACTACGCGTGACTGAACATTGTTTTGAGAACTTTAAATTCTAAGTAACAATGACACCAGTAAATCTTTTTCTTCAGAGGCTTCGTTTATCACGCATAGTGTAGTTAAATTTACTGTTGTGGTTAGCCTGTATACATGACTTTACATTTATCTACGTTAAATTTCATTTGCCACTAATAAGAACCACTCAATTAAATTAAGATTGCGCTGTAAACTAACTTTCTCTAGTAAACTAATTGCTTTATCCCCTGTACTGAGTTAATGGACAGCATTTAATTCAAATCTATCTGCCTCACACGAGAGTATCATATAAATGGAAATATAAACGTATGCGCTTATAATATATATATAATATATATATATATATAATATGGATGGATCACCTGAAGATCTCCCCCCCCCACACACACAGTGTCCACCTGAAGATGTCCCCCCCGAACCCAATCCACCTGAAGATACTCCATCCCAGTCCACCTGGAGATACTCTCCCCCCGTTTTGACAGTAAACTAAAAAAAATATTACGACTTAACGTAACCAATCATCAAGGGCGTACAGTTGACCTAACCGGGCATTCATATATATATATGCCCGGTCTGTGGCGGATCCAGGGGAGTTCGATCGAACCCTCCCTAAACCAGAAAGCCCCGCTCGCAAAGCTAACTGACTGAACATACAAGTTATTTTACAAACAACACTAAAAGCATGTAATATACCTTTTGTTTCAGATTGTTAGTCGACCCTGTGTCTTACTTTAATACTCAAAAAGTCTAAAAAGCAATATTCATTCGAAGTATTTATTCAATAGAATTTTCGGTTTACAATGTCAAGAAGAGTTAAACAGCAACCAAGAATTGACCGATTTTTTGGTCCATCAAGTTTGGGTCCATCCCACGTCAGTGGAAAGGTTAGTAACTGTATTGTAAACTAAAACAATGACTTTAAAAACTACTTACAGTTACTGATCGATTGCTCATATTAAATTCATTGATTATAATTCTTCGTATGCACATTGCACATCTTGGAGTGACAATTCTTCGTATGCTCCGATTATTTAATATTTAATATTTAGTGTAAAACTCTCTAGCTTAATTGTAACTTTATCACGTTTTCTTCCGAGGCTTGCGATGCCGATATATTCCCAAACATCAACTGCTTGTTGCGAATTGCTTGCACCATACCCGTCACTTCTGCTGACAATTAACGTGCCAACAGTACCTTGAACCTTGTGAAGGGGTACCTCAGGATTATTATGTCCACGGAGAGATTGTCAGGCTTGTCCAGGGCCGGATTAAGACCTTTAGAGGCCCTAAGCACTTAAGATTTTGGTGCCCCATATATGTAATTCAAAATATAAACAAAAATAAACCATAAAATAAAATTTTATTTTTTGAAATGAAACGAAACTTACAGTAAGATGGAAAATAATGTTTATTTTTGTATACTTCCACTTCATTTATATTTGAAAAGTTTCTCCTACTTTTTTTAATTGCAAAGTCTTTGATCAGATCCTCAAAACTAATCTTACGTAACACATCTGCTTCTATACTTAGTAGAGATAATGCATCCAGCCTGCCTTGTTGCATAGTTGTTCTGTTGGTATTTTTAATATACTTCAACTGAGAAAATGAACGCTCAGCTGAGCAATTTGTGACCATTAATGTTAAAAATATACGAAAGGCAATTTCTACATTTGGGAAGGCACACTCAATATTGTCTTCTACAATTATTTTATAAAGTTCAGCATGACTGAATCTTGTTTTTACATTTACTATAGCACACGAAAATATTTAATCTATATGTATTTTTAATATGGCGCTCAAAGATTTGATATAAACAAAATAATAACGCAAAGCGTAAAGTGTGTGATTACAACAAAATATATTTATTCTCTCAAAAGGGTTGTTGTTCACTACAAATTCAAACAATGAAAAAAAATAAATACTATATATGAATATATATAATTCAGTTTTCAACAGCTTATAGGCTATAAGCCGCGATTATAATAGTATAATAAATCCATGGTAAATCCGACAATGGAAAATTTCTGTGGTGCCCCCCTTCCCTTGATGCCCTAAGCACGGGCTTATTTTGCTTAATGGTTAATCCGGCCCTGGGCTTGGCGTTGATGAGCATTCATTACGACAAGCCCGTGGATTAGGAAGTTGTAGTTCAACGGTTCGCTGAACAGCAGCCCCGACGAATGGCGCTCGTCGATCCAGTCTTTGAGAGTCGGGAGATTAACTGATATCTCAGTCAACATAAAACTTTGTCAAGAAATATAATAACTTCAATTATATTAATGAACAAATCTAGAATGATAAAGTATGATTTTCAAAAGAAATTTAGGTTCTGATATTTGAAATTTTCGTAAACAGTGTTTCTTTAAGACTTATCACGAATTTTGTCTTTCCTTGTATATTTTTCTTAGATGTTGTAAAAGCTAATAAACTTGAACAAACACCCAGCAAATTGCTTAAAAACGCGTTTCTGAGAGCCTTAATTTACAAAATTTTCCGGGAAGTATGCCCCTAGACCCCCCCTAGGAGCCTTCGGCGCTCGTACCGAACCCCCCTTCAGCAAATCCTGGATCCGCCCCAGCCGGTTATGGATCACCTGAAGATTATCCCCCCCCGCAGCCCGATCCACCTGAAGATCTTACCCCCCAGCTCTACCTGGGGGGGGGGGGGGGGGGCGAAGATCTTCAGGTGATCCATATATATATATATATATATATATGCTACAAACCTACAAGGAAACAAAAATTATTCCAAGGCCTTTCGTGTATTCAGAAGTACACCTCGTCAGGGAATATACTTCTGAATATACGAAAAGCCTTGGAATCATATGCCATCTTCCATTGCCCCGGTTCCACACAGTAAAGAATTACCAATTCCCAATCCACCTTCCTTGAAAGTAACTTCAGAAGTGGAATCATCTAGTGACGAGATTGACTTCAAAGGAGCATCATCAAGTAAGTCTCCACACTTCCCAAATCAACAAGAATTAGATGGCTTTGTAAGAGACCTTGGTCTTACTAAATCCATGCAGAGCGGTTAACATCACGTCTTCAAGAATGGAATTTATTAGATACTAACTGCAAGGCTTCAAGCTACAGGCATCTGACTTTTGCATCTTTCTAAACAGTTCATGAGTATTTGTGTTATTGTTCTGATGTGGCTGGGCTTTTTGAAGAAATGAGTGTAGAACTAAATCCAACAGTGTGGCGACTGTTCATAGACTCTTCAACAAGAAGTTTGAAGGCTGTTTTGGCAATAAATATCCATTAATTCCTGGAGCTCACTCAGTTCACCTAAAAGAAGACTATGAAAATTTAAAGCACTTATTGGAGAATATCAACTATGAAAGATACAAATGAATGTCTGAGGAGACTTTAAAATGCTGGGTTTCCTACTTGGATTGCAAGGTGGATATACAAAATTTCATGTTTCCTTTGTTTATGGGACAGCAGAGCAACAGGCCACCTTTACATACTAAACTAGGACTTGTGAAACAATTTGTGAAAGCCTTGGATACCATGGTGATGCCTTCCAACATATACGATTAATGTTCCTAAAACTGTCTGAAGCCAAAGTCAAAGGAGGAATATTTGTTGGACCACAAGTAAGGCAGATACTGGCAAGCAAAGAGTTAGAAGACAAAAATGACTGCTCTTGAAGAGAATGCATGGCAAGCATTTCTGCTTGTAGTACATGGGTTTCTGGGAAATACCAAAAGTGAAAACTACAAAGGGCTTGTTGAAGATTTGAATGAAAATTTTGAAAGACTGGGCTGTAGAATGTCATTGAAGCTTCACTATTTACTGTACATTCTCACTTGGACTTCTTCAGAGAAAATTTAGGTGACGTGATTGAAGAACATGGTGAACGGTTCCATCAGGATATTCAAACTATGGAGAAGAGGTATCAGGGAAAGTGAGATGCAGGCATAATGGGTGACTATATCTGGTGTTTGCTTCAAAGTAATGATGGTCATCACAAAAGAAAAAGCCGATCAAAAAATCATTTCTAAATGACCCAATTAATATTCCATAATACAAGAGACATGCTGTTTTAATTAAATAATTGCTGTTCTAAGATGATGTATTGACTTAATTTGATAGAGAGATGTTCTGTTCTTTCTGTTTATCATGCTAAAACTTTCATAATAAATTAAAATGTAGCATAAGTAGTAGATTTACATGCAAAATCTTATTTTTGGTTTTGTGAAAAATCAAGGAATGCAACAAAGAAAACAAATTCATTTTCGTAATCAGCACCACCCAAATTCATAATTTAAAAAAAAAAATGAATAAATAAAAAATTGTTACACAGTGATGGGAGGAAAAAAAGATCAGAATGTCCCGAAGGAAAAACGGCGTGGATGAGAGAGAAACAAATGAAAAGATGACAAGAAATGAAGACACAAAATTACCAAATGAAAGTAAAGATAAAAAGACGATAAAAATTAAAAACGTAGAAAATATCATATGCAAATGCTATGCAAAAGGGCCATTGCAGATACAAAGATGGGCAATGCATCTATGTACATCCCACTTCATGTAACTTCCATTACAAACTTTACATGCTATGCTTCTCGGAAACTCATTCGAAGGCCTGCCAGACGAACTGTGAAAACTGTGAGTTTTGTATCGACAAAAAAGAAATACAAACTGACAACTATTACATACTTCGAGACGACAGAACAGTAAGACAAAAAGGAGGATGTACTATTTATACACACGAAAAATATGTCAGGAATGACTAAGTACTTCAAGCAAATATGTTAAAATTATAAACACAGTTAATAGTAACCAACTTGCCGGCCCCCGACATTTTAGAATCTTTATGTATTCGGAAAAGCAAACCCGTTCTGAATGATTACGTTTCAGCACTTAATCTCGCTATTACATGATAATGTTTTAAGTTTTTTAAATGCTTTTATTAATTCTTTTTATAGCTTTTGCATTTCAATATTTTAAAATATTAATATTGATGCACTCAACGATAACATTCAAAGCAAGTTTTATTCTTTTTCTATTTTAATTTACTGTACCTATTTTAAGATTTTTATTTTTTTTAATTCTTTAATTTTTTTTAACCTAAATTTTTTTGTTTTTTAAACAATTTATGAAATTTTTAACATTGTAAAATTCAATTTTTTAGCACTGAAGATGGAAATGTATTTCCGAAATGTCTGCTTGTACCTTGCACATTTTCTAAATAAGAATGTTATATACAGTGTGTATATAACATTCTTATTTAGAAAATACACCCGAGTTTTCCTGTCAGTGTTCATCCTTAATGTGTGTTTTCCTGAGAACAAGCCTCTGAATGAAGTTATATATACAGTATATATTAGGGTGGTCCAAGATAGTATGGTAAAACTTCAAACTTTAAAATGTCAATCTCCTCAAGGCTGCTCTTGTTACACTATGCAATAGTAACACTTACACAAAAGTTTGAGCAAATTGGAGCAGATTTAGAGGTCGCTACAAATTGAACATTTTTCATACTACAATTATATTGGTTTGGGTGATTCATTGTGTATGTATGTGTGTGTGGTTTATTACACAAGCCATAAGGAAACTAAAATCACACAGCGGCAGGACCGGATAAATGGAATGCCACACTGATCAAAAACTGCAAGAATGCAATCGCTGAGCCCCTATACTGGATATGGAGACGATCACTAGACACGGGAGAAATACCGGACATCCTGAAGAGCACGAACATAGTCCCAATATATAAAGGAGGAGATCGATCCGAGGCCAAAAACTATAGGCCAGTGTCGCTTACATCTCATCTCACTAAAATATCTGAAAGAATAGTTAGACAGAAAATCTGACTTTTTGGAAACTCAGAAAAAATTCAATGATAACCAATATGAGTTTCGGTCAGGCAGATCATGCCTATCACCAGAGCTGGGCAGTATTTAAATACATTTGTATTTAAATACGTATTTAAATACATTTGTGTATTTAGAACTGTATTTATAAATACATCGTTTTTCATGTATTTAAATATAGTATTTAAATACTTTAATGAGTATTTAAATACAATGTATTTAAATACTCAAAATCTAAAAATGTAAATACTTTTACTGGTTTAATACACGTTCTGTACTAGCACAGTACGACGCGTCGACAGTGTAGTACAGCATGGTTCATGTTTCAACGTGTCAGTTCAATCAGTTGTGTGCCACTCTTAGTCGAAAGCGGTTGATTTCTTTATCGTGTGCGTGTCATGGCTTCAACAAGCAAATCCGGTGAATCAAACAGTGATATATCTGCAGATAACAATTTAAAATGTATTTACAAATGTATTTAAATACAATTGATGTATTTTGTATTTAGTATCTAAATACATTCGTAAAATGTATTTAGTATTTAAATACATTTTTCCCATGTATTTAGTATTTAGTATTTAAATACATTCAATGTATTTATTGCCCAGCTCTGCCTATCACAACTAATGGAACACGACAACAACATTATTGATGCACTTGAAAGTAATGAAAACTATGATGTACTATATACAGACTTTGCTAAAGCGTTCGACAAGTGTGACCATGGAATCATAATACATAAACTGAAATATATTGGAATAACAGGAAAAGTAGGGAAATGGATATATAATTTCCTTAGTGAGCGGCGGCAAGTCATTACAGTACAAGGAGTATCTTCATCAGAATCAGAGGTCCTCAGCTCAGTACCACAAGGAACAGTATTCGCTCCACTACTCTTCATAATCATGCTAACTGACATAGATGAAGACGTTACCAGAGACAGCACAGTAACATCCTTTGCGGATGACACAAAGATCAGTAGAAAAATAAGAAACCCAGAAGATATAGGATCTCTACAAACCGACATAAACAGAATCTACAAGTGGACGGAAGACATCAATATGAAGTTTAACACCGAGAAATTTCAGCTGTTACGGTACGGAAAAAGAGAAGACCTAAAATCCATGGAATATTATACCCCAAATGGACAGGAAATTCAGAGAAATTCCAGAGCAAAAGATTCTGGGGTTGTAATGACAAACAATGCGAAATTTGAAACACAAAATAAGATAGTAAATAAAGCAAAGAGAATAACGGGACAGATATTGAGAACCTTTAAACGAAGGGATAGGAATGTAATGATTCCTCTACTGAAAACCCTGATCATACCCAAATTGGAATACTGCTCGGTCCTGACATCCCCATATAAAAAAGACGACATTAGACAGCTAGAAGGGATCCAGAGAAGCTTCACAGCCAAGATCAATGGGTGCAAAGAACTAAATTGCTGGGAAAGTTTACGCGAACTAGACCTATATTCACTGGAAAGGAGAACAGAGAGATACACCATTATTTACACTTGGAAAATAATGGAGAAACTAGTCCCTAACCTTACTCTAAACCAGTGGTTCCCAAACTTTTATGGTGGCGACCCTGAATACAATATTGTCTTGGCCTGGCGACCCCCCTAAACGCTGGTACATGCAGTGTTAATGACCAATCATTTTGATACGTTGTGTTTATATTCGTATAGTTTGATTGAATTAATTACCAACACAATGAATTTCAGGTTTTTAATTGGACAAAATGAAAAACAAATTTACATGAAAATGAGACTATTACACAATCAAAGATTCTCTCAGTGGCTACCATGATACTGCTTCATTTTGTGGGTAAGCTCCTCTAAGTTTGGTTTTATGTTGATGGACAGAGCACAACGCAAGTCATGCTGAGGATCCGCGCGGTTCCTTGCTTTAGTCTTGATTGCAACAAGACCCGAAAATCCTTGTTCACAAAGATATATTGTTGGAAAGGGGAGAAGAGCTTTTTCAGCCTCCCGAGTCAGAATGGGCTTATCCTTAAGTTGGGTCCAAAATTTCGAATACGGGAGGTTTTCAAAGCGACCCTCAGGAACACCTTCGCGACCCTCATTTGGGTCGCGACCATGGGTTTGGGAACCACTGCTCTAAACCCTATAACTCCCCAAACAATAGTGGAAAGTAGAAACGGTAGATTGTGTCGTATTCCCAAATTGAAGGCGAGACAGGGAACATCCTTAACCCTGAAAGAAAATAGTTTTGTGGTGAGAGGACCAAAACTGTTTAATCAGCTGCCCAAAGACCTAAGAAACACGAAGGGAGTTGCAGTGGACATCTTCAAAAGAAGACTAGACGCCTGGGTCAGAACAATCCCCGATGAGCCGGGCGTACCTGGCTATGAGGTGGAGAGCACAAGAAACCAACTCACTACTTCACCAGGCCAACTCGAGAGGAGGGGCGACGAGCTTGACCTTCGCAAAATGAGGAATCATCACGGGGAACCTTTGTAAGGTTGTAAGGTTATATATAATTATATATATATATATTATTTTTTTTTTTCCATAGGCGTATGGGATGGCACTTTACTGGGTGGGAGGGCGGAAAAAATTTGCCCTGAAAATTTTCATGGTGCCCTGATTTCCGCATAAGCACTGTGTGTAGCATTAAATAACACAAAGGTTAGAGTATTGGTGCTATTAGAGCGTGGGGTCTACAAAGATATCTTTAGTCTACAAAAGAATTTGCGATGAAGTGACCTGACCCGACTTGAATTTGTGCTGACCTGACCTGAAATGGCTTGACTTTATCTTTCGGACGAATGTGAGGTCAAGGCGGACTATAAAAGGGGGCATCATGAAGACAAATATTAGTTCAGTTACATTAAAACAAAAAATTTAAAGGACAAATAAAACAAACAATTCATTCTATGGGATATAATACCCGGTTAGGTCAACTGTATGCCCTTGACAATTGGTTAGGTTGAGTTGTGATATTTTCGTTAGTTTTAACGAAAATATCACAATTTAACCCAATCAATCGTCAAGGGCATACAGTTGACCTAACCGGGCATTCAATTAACTTAACCGGGCATTATATCCCATAGAATGAATTGTTTGTTTTATTTGTCCTTTAAATTTTTTGTTTTAATGTAAATGAATTTGTAAATATGTTGTAGACTGCACGCTTTAGTGTAAATACCTTCGTAGACCGCACGCTATAGTAGCATCGAGTATGAGTGACATATATTAGACTTTTTGATATAAAAAACACTACAATTTACAAAAATGGGCTAAATTTTGCTACAACATTTCTAAATAACAAGCAAAACTACAGAATTGCAGTTGATATTGAATTCAGTAAGTCCTCAACTTACGTTTTAATTATTAACTACAAGTATAGTAGCAAATAATTAATTCACCTCAAGAAGTAAAAAAAAACCAAAGAAATATCAGGAAAAATCTGCCCTGAAAATGCTCAATTCCCTAGTCCTGCCCCCCCCCCCCCCCGACCCCCGCCACCGCCTCATACGCCTATGTATATATTAATCTAGGTTACGAGAGATAGCTGCAAAGGATACACAATATACAAAATTATACATGTACAAAACCCACATATTCGTCTTGGGTTGAGTGACCTTGAATCAAGAACTGACTTGATTCACCCCGAGTTTGCAGATTTTGACAAGCAAAGGCTGGAAATGTGGGGGCCTCTTAATGCAGTGTGTAGTAGGCAGCTGTATGATGTGGGTGAAACATTGATTTCGTGATAAAGCAGAAATAAACTTCGTATATTTTTGGTAAGTAAAAATCTCATTAATTATATATGTATATATAAATGTTGACTATTCATATTATGAATTATTTTAGAATATTTAGGAGCTACAAAGCTGCTACATGCATATATACTGAAATGTATATAAACTATAAATTAGTGTATATATTAAATATTCTTTGCATATAATTACATATGTATAATATATGTAGCATATCCATATAAAATACAGTCTTATTATGTACATTATACAATAAATATACATATGAATGGACGGAGCCGCGTCTAAAATATGCAATTTTAGATGAGGTTCTTTTCTTTTCATTTACGTACCTCATTGTAGGAAAGGGACTGATCAATTATAAGTTATTTATTATATAGTTATAAATGTAAGTTATTAAAATATTGATTTGTTTTCTGTTTGTAACAGTCACTCATCGCCATGGTGGACGCCAAACGGCCGACCCAAAGTTCTGCCAGTACCTGGCTCATTGGAAAACCTACAAAAGATCTTCTAACCTCGCGATTACCTTCAAAGCGTGAAGTGTTAAGCAAGTTCTTATTTTATCACATCGAGGAAAAACGAACAGTCACTGCAAGTTTGAAAGAGACTGTCTCTGCTGTTCTTTATATCTGGGATAAAGCAAAGATTCCAACTCAAAGATCGGATAATGCAGAGAGGAAACTGAGAAAACTATTCGAACAATATTGCGCGCTAAAGAAAAATAGGAAGTCATCTTCAGAAAGCATACAAATGAATGCGGCAGTATTCAATGCTGATCTTGAAGACATTTTCGATGTTGCCAGAGCAGATGCCTTAAAGATAATGACTAACGAAAAGGACAAAGAATTCCTTATCAAGCGGAGAGAAGATCGTTCCTGCGTCAGTTTTGGAGGCATTGATCAAGCCTTAGCTAAAAAAGGAGGATTGGAAGAGGCAACGAGAAGAATCTGAATATAATAGAAAAAAGCGAAGCGACGATGAAAAACAAAAGAAATATCAACTATGGCATCTTACAAAATGATAAATGATGTGGATTCTTCCTCCTTGTTCACGGATTCTGATGCATCGTGAAGTCCATCTACATCATCTTCGAACCCTCCTTCCAAATGCAAGAAAAAAGTCATCTCAGATGAGGTAGCCCAGGCACTCGACCGTGTTAATCTAAGCCAGGGGTGGGGAAACCCTCGCCCGCGGACGAAATTTCGCCCACGAGCTAATTTCAATTCGCCCGCTTAGGTATTTATTATTTACTAAAAATTATTTATTTACAGCCCAGCAAATAGCTTTTTAAAATACATCTTATATACAGCGTGTCCCAAAGAAATTATACCCACTTTGTTCGATAATACCAGCTATGAGGATAAATATGTTACTTTTTATGTTTTTTAATTAAGAATTTTCTCCTGAATCTAAATATGTAATTATTTTTATTAAAAATTGAAAAACAAAAAAGTTACAGATGTTTAAATTATAATTATTATTTTCGAGACTTCATGTGCGATATTTTCTAATATTTTTGCACGTATACGAGATAAGTTTGAAACCGACGGCACTGTGCAAAACTTACAAAAACAACGTTCTGGAAGATGTCGAACATCTTAGATAAAGTGTCATTTAACCATGGAATTTGTAAATTTTTTGAATTAATTAATAATTACAACATTTATGCTTCAATATCAACACTAAACATAAGTATCTCAAAACAGTCGGTTAAAATATTAGAAAATATCGTACATGAAGTCTCGGAAATAATAATTATAATTTAAACATCTGTAACTTTTTTGTTCTTCAATTTTTAATAAAAATAATTACATATTTAGATTCAGGAGAAAATTCTTTATTAAAAACATATAAAAAGTAATATATTTATTATCCTCATAGCTGGTATTATCGAACAAAGTGGGTATACATTTCTTTGGGACACGCTGTATATAAGCTTAAAATTTGCCAGACGCCCGCGGAGGTGTTTATGTTATCGATTTTCGCCCTTGGTACTGAAAAGTTTCTCCACCCCTGAATTCTAAGCGATCGCAATGCAGCCTTTGTTATTGCAGCTTCAGCTAAGTCTCTTGGCCATGATCCTGGGCTCAATGTCATTTTCTCGAAGTACAATTCGTCGATCTCGAATTAAAGCTCGTGAAACTATCGTAACTGCTGAAAAATCAAGCTTTTCTCCTGACACTCCGCTTCTGCTTCACTGGGATGGGAAAATGCTTCCTGATATAATAGGGGGACATGAAAATGGGGACCACATCGCAATCGTTGTTTCAGGAGGAGAAGATAAACTACTTGGTGTTCCACTCATCCCTCACGGAACGGGACAAGCACAAGCTGATGTCTGCCTCAGGATGTTGGATGAATGGGGCTTGAGAAACCAGTTGCAGGGGCTTGTATTTGATACAACGGCATCAAATACTGGGCTGATGTCTGGAGCTTGTACCCTGATAGAGAGAGCTGTAGGTCGCTCTCTGACGTGGATAGCATGTCGTCATCATGTGCATGAAGTCGTTTTGGCTAACGTATTTTCCAGTATTCTTGAACCTTCGAAGGGACCACAAGTCTCATTGTTTAAGGCTTTAAGCGATTCATGGCACAATGGCCAGTTATCAATAAAGAAAATTTTATATCAGCAGGAATGGAACTTTTTGAAGGAAACTTGTGGGAACTTTGTCAAAAGATGATACAGTACCTCTCCGACACTCTTCAGAACAGCAGCTTCTCAAGGGATGACTACAGTGAATTCCTCCATCTTTCTCTAATTTTCTTGGGAGGAAATTTGCCTAAGAAGTACAACATCAGAGCTCCAGGAGCTCTTCATCAGGCTCGCTGGATGGCAAAAGCTACATATGCTTTGAAGATTTTTCTCTTCCAGGAGCAAATGAAACTTATTGCTCATGGAAAAAAGGGTCTGAAAGATTTTCTCTCTTTGTGGCACTTGTTTATATTGGCATGAAGCACCCTTAGCAGTGAGGGCCCTTAGAAACAACCTGGTTTTTCTAACAGTTATGGAGACTTATCCAAACGGGGTTTTGGCTGAAATTGCACTCAAGGCATTTAAGAGACATCTCTGGTACTTCTCGGAAGAGATGATTGGACTGTCACTTTTTGACAGTATGATTAAAATATGATTAAAAAATTATTTCATCCTGCAAAAGCGAAAGGTCTGAAGCGCCTCGATTCAAAGCTGTTCAAAACAGCATACCCATTGGAAACTTACGTCAGCGAGAAGACGGCTCAACTCTTCGATGTACTGGATAAAAACGGGAAGATTGCTCAAGAGTTTCTTTCAAAACCACCAAGTGATTGGCCAAGTAACGACAACTACGAGTTGTTGAAAGAAAGAGCATTGAAGATGAAGGTTGTTAATGACTCTGCAGAGAGAGCGATTGCTCTTATTCAACGGTACAATACAACGCTAACCAAAGATGAGCAGCAAAAACAATGCCTTCTCCGCATTGTTGAGGCCCATCGACGAACGTTTCCTACCCGCTCTAAAGCGTCTTTACAGAATTAAAAGCCATTTGCATGTTCTTTTGTCAAATTTCGTTATTTTTTCATTTAAGAGAAAATTATTCATTTTGTAGCGACCTCTAAATATAGTCGGAATGAGCTCATTTTTTGTAGCAATTATTCTTTTATGATTTCAAACAATGGTAGCCTTGAGGAAGTACAAAAATAAAACTTTTATTTCTTGGACCACCCTAATATATATATATATATATATATATGTTAAACACAGACCGTGCATGGAACAAGGAACTCTTCTGGGAAATTACATCCACTATAGTTCGAATAAGTAATAGTGGATGTAATTTACCAAAAGAGTTCCTTGTTACATGCACGGTCTGTGTTTAACATATAAGTTTCTCAGGGGACCATTCTGAGTTTGTGTATACATATTACAGGGTGTACATAAAGTCAGGATCTATTTTTGTGAAGCACTTGGAAATTATATGGAATTCAATCATAAAATGATAAAGTGGTAACATTTATTAAATAATTAAGAGATAATCCTGAACAATTTTGGCATAGTGACAAGGAGCAGCATCATGTTGATAGACGACGGGGATAGGATTGTTAGTACCGTCGTCTATCAACATGCTGGTGCTCCTTGTCACTATGCCAAAATTGTTCAGGATTATCTAAATGGACGTTTTCCAAATCGCTGGATCGGACGCGAAAGCAACAGACCTTGGCCAGCGAGATCACCAGATTTAACCCCTTTAGATTTCTTTGCATGGGGCTTTATCAAATCGCACGTCTATCAGACGAAGATTACGAGTCTTGAAAACTTATGTACACGTATACGAACTGCTGCAGATAACATAACCCCGCAAATGCTCCAGAATGTGTTTAGAAATGCTGCGGAAGATTTGAGCTGTGCAGGGATACTGATGGGCGTCACGTCGAATCCTACTCTTAATTATTCAATAAATGTTACCACTTTATCATTTTATGATTGAATTCCATATAATTTCCAAGTGCTTCACAAAAATAGATCCTGACTTTATGTACACCCTATATATAAGGGGTTCCAAAAAACCTTAGTCCCCCCATTTGCAGCTTACATGTTTACTTATATCGAAATAGTTTTTAGTGATTATAAAAATATATAAAATTCTTTATTTATTGCAGGTATTAAAATTACTCTAGCTGATAAAGTGATAATATAATGGCTTCTCAATTAATTGGTGATTCGGAGAGGCAACGTGTGATAGATCGCATACGAGCAATAACATTTCGGGAAGTTCGTGATGCTGGAGCCACCTTTATAACACGTTCATGGATTGCCAAAAAGTTGCGAAGAAGTGAGGAGTTCGTCAAAAGAAATTGGAATAAAACTTTCGATGAATGTGAAATGGATACAACCAAATCTGGGCGCCCAAATTTGCCACTCTCTCAGGAAACGAAGGACATCATTGAAAGCGGTACGCGTAAGCGGAAAAACAGCTGTGCTAAACTTTCTAGAGAGATCGAAGTGTTGAGAGGAAAGATCGTTAGTGGTGAGATCATTCGACTGTACCGTCATAGGCAAGGTTTAAAGCCTTGGTATGAACTTCCAAAGCCAAGAAAAACTCAACTTAACATCGATGACAGAATGTGGTTTGCCCATTATCTTGAAGATTGGGATGTGGATAATGTCATGCATTTAGCTGTCTCCGATGAATTTTTTGTTTACGTAACACGTCGGCCTAACTACCAAAATGATCGAGTGTGGGCCACAACACCAGATGAAATTGATGACAATGAACATTATCGCGAATTATTAAAAAGTCCAGACTGTGTTGGTGTGTTTGTTTTGTTCACTGCAAAGAAGCTCATGTGGGTGCTGAAGCCAAATGGTCAGAGTTGGGATGGACAGTATTTTCGTGATATTATTCTATCCCAGCATGTCATTCCTTTTTTAAGAAACCCAAACAATGTTATGGATGTCGGTCAGGTCACACTTCTGCACGATAAGGCCCCTGCTTTAAGGCATTAGCCACTCAACAGTTGTTGCGGAACCATGAGATCGATTTCTTTGGAAATGAAGAATGGCCAGGAAATTCTCCTGACCCGAACGTCTGTGAACACATTGGATCAGTTATAAAGGACAAGGTTGAATGCTCTCGTTTCAAGAACCTGCAGCAAATCGATTTTCGAAGGATACAATGACGCAACACAGTGAAACTGTTTTAGCAAATTTGCGTAACGATCAAGATCTATTCACGTCACTTTTGGCAAGCTACCCAAAGCGAATTCAGGCTGTCTTGGAAGCCATGGCGGGAACACCAAGTTTTAATTGTTTCTCATTAAATGCAGGATTAAATTCTCTTTGTAAGGTATGTTTAGTTTTACTGTATCTCTAATGGTTTAGGCCATGGGCGGGGGAGTTAAGGTTTATTGGAGCCCCGTATATATGCGATCTACATACTATTTATAATTAGGTTTATTGACATAGCAACACCCTCTGAATATAAATAAATTATATGCTATTCAGAATGTTTAACGTGGAAGCGCATAGATTTGTTTCACTAACAATGATCGTGCATGATAATTAATTTTTTTTGCATAATTTCCGCTAATATATATATATATATACACACGATCATGCATACGACCTTTTTAACTGCATGAAGGGGGTCATTCGCATGATCATAGAATTATTTATTTCATTCTCTTACACGAACGGCCTACTTCACACACACACACACACACATATATATATATATATATATATAATATATATAATATATATATATATATGCAAAGAAATCACAAAGCAACACGTGATCTTTTTAATAGTAAAAAACCACAGGGAAAAGGAAAAGGAAACACGAAGTCTGGGCGCTTTCGTGATATATTCACATCTTCAAGGACAAAAGAGAAATATTTCTCTTTTTCCCTGAAGATGTGAATATATCACGCAAGCGCCCAGACTTCGTGTTTCCTTTTCCTTTATATTTATATATATATATATATATATATATATATATATATATATATATATATATATGATACACACAGAGCGTGCATGGAACAAGGAACTCTTCTGGGAAAATTAAATCCACTATAGTCCGAATAAGTACTGGGGGATCATTCTGAGTTCAATCCTATGTATACACACACACACACACTTTCGGTTTGTAGTGCATCTTGTTCCTGAAGAATCATGCATCAGGGCTAATAATAACTGGGGTGTTTGCAATACAAACGAACGAAAATTCCGATCAACTGAATATGATTACGGATGTTCTTGGACTACACTAACAATGAGCATTGTTGCTTTCAGTGTTCAGTGGAGATAAACCACGGACGAAAGCTTCGACAGTACCTTCACCCCTATTTGCTTGGCAATGCTTCTGAGAGGTGCTCGTACCCTGAAATGGGAGTATGGGTGGAATCGGAATGGTGTTCTGTGAAAAAGAGATGTTTGACTCTTCATATTTCTACTTAAACTGTGAATGCAGCGATGATTACACTATATATATATATATATATATACAATTTGAAAAACCTGTAAAACCTTGAAAAAGCATGGAATTTAATTTTGACCCTAGAAAACCTGGAGAAACTGTAAAATATCTGGAATTCATCCCTGGGGGTTAAAAGCATTGCTTATTACATTAGAGGAGGTAGCATTCCTGGGGCCCCAAGTTAAAGATTATAAGAGTTAGCACTAGTGATGAATTTATAGTGTTGTTGAGTATAGATATACACACTGTATATATATATATATATATATATATATATATATATAATATATATATATAAACTTATACACACACACACTAATATATATATATATATATACACACACACTGTAATATATAATATATACATACAGGGCGTCCCAAAAAAATGTATACACACTTTAACAGCTGATAGCTCAATTGATGTTTCTTTATTTCCAAGTTAAACCCATTAGAATTAATAATGGCAGTCAGACTAAGCTTTGAACAAAGGAAATTCATTCTAAAATGCTACTGGAAGTGTGAAAACGCAGTTGAAGTGCAAAGACAGTTTAGGAGGGAGTTTCAAACAGATCCACCAACGCGACTTACCATCACTCGAATTAGAGATAAGTTTGAAGCCGATGGAACTGTTCAGAATGTCCACAAGAAGCGTTCCGGAAGACCACGGACATCGACAAGCCCCACAAAGCAAGAAAGAGTACTGGAAACGTATCACCAAAGTCCAAGAAAATCTGTACGGCAAGCGAGTCGTGAGGTAGGAATTTCAGAATCGTCTGTCCAACGCATTTTGAAGCGCTGTTAATGGAAAAGTTACATTCCAAGATTAGTCCATGATATTAATGAAGATGATCCGGACCGAAGAGTGGAGTATTGCGAGTGGTACTTGGCACGATGTGGATGTGGATGTGGTGGATGTGGATTGGACGAAGGGGTTTCGTAGAATACCCTCCGCGTTCACCAGACCTCACACCACTAGACTTTTTTTTATGGGGATACTTAAAAGACAAAGTCTACGCTATAAAACCTGCAACAGTCGCTGAATTGAGAGCAGCCATTGAACGAGAATGCACACAAATACCAAACGAAATGTTTCGTGATGTTTGCGATTCCATTGCTTCGCGTTATCAGCAGTGCCTGGACCAGAACGGACGTCAGTTTGAAAACAGGCGTTGACAAAACAATTAAATAATGTCTGTAGATTCTATTACATTTTGAAAATGAAATGTATTTTAATAAACACTGCCTTTATAAGTATTTAAAGTGTGTATACATTTTTTTGGGACGCCCTGTATATATATATATATATATATTATATATATATATATATATATATATATATATATATATATATATATAATGAATAAAACCACGAAGGAAAGGAAACACAAAATGGTGCTCAAGCGCTTTCGTCTAATGACATCCTCAGGAACACTGAAGTACATAAAAAGGTTAAGCCTATATATAGGTTACAGAAAGAAAAAAGAAAAATAAATAACATACATACACACACACACATATATATATATATACATATATACATACATATCTATATATACAAATACATACATACATACATACATATACAATAAACAGAGAAGTAAAAATAAAAAAAAAAAAAAAATTAAAAATTAAAAATTAAAACCTTAAAGGATTACCAGTGAGGCGTACAGATTTGTAAGGAAAAATATCGATTTTTAGCACAAGATCAAATGGATTATAAAAATACAAATTTATACTGGAACTCTGCCCGGTTTTAACCTGACCATAGGCAGCAGTGTGTTAAAACCCGGGCAGAGTTCCAGTATAAATTTGTATTTTTATAATCCATTTGATCTTGTGCTAAAAATCGATATTTTCCTTACAAGGTTTTAATTTTTAATTTTTTTATTTTTTTTATTTTTTATTTTTTTTATTTTTACTGTTTATTGTATATATATGTATGTATGTATGTATTTGTATATATAGATATGTATGTATATATATATATATATATATATTATATATAATATATATATAATTATATATATATTATGTGTGTGTGTATGTATGTTATTTATTTTTTCTTTTTTTCTTTCTGTAACCTATATATAGGCTTAACCTTTTTGTACTTCAGTGTTCCTGAGGATGTCATTAGACGAAAGCGCTTGAGCACCATTTTGTGTTTCCTTTCCTTCGTGGTTTTATTCATCATAAATATTTTTCACGTGTTACTTTCGTGAAATAATTTTCATATATATATATGATGAATAAAACCACGAAGGAAAAAAGAAACACAAAGGGGTGCTCAAGCGCTTTCGTCTAATGACATCCTCAGGAACACTGGAGTGAAAGGACAGATCAAGGCAATATATAGGTTACAAAAATAAACATACATACATACATATTCACATATATATCATATATATATATATATATATATATATATATATATATACATATATACATATATACAGGGTGGGCGGAAAGTAGCTCCCTATTTTGGATTGGTAAAAAAATATGTATATTATCCATTTATTTCAGAAGAAATAATATGAAAAGGTAGGCATACATGGTAGGTTTTCTCTAAAATTCAATGTGGGCTCCAACTCTTTCCACCAGCTTCTGGAGCCTCCCAGGAATGGCGTCCACTGACTTTAGCAGGAACTCCGGCGGGATGGAGGACATGACTTCCCGAATTCGGTCCTCCAGTTCTTCCAATGTCCTCGGTTTGGTGCGGTAGACTTCTTCCTTTACCCACCCCCAAAGAAAGAAGTCGCATGGTGTCAAGTCGGGGCACCTGGCTGGCCATTGATGTGGACCACGACGACCCATCCAACGCCCAGGGAAGTGGGCATCCAGCCACTCACGGACAACAAGAGCGAAGTGCGGAGGGGCGCCATCTTGCATAAATATCAGATCGTCGATGTTCTCCCATGTGCTGACAACCGGCCAGACCTCGTTTCGCAACATAGCAAGGTACCGCTCAGCATTCATGGTGTTGCGCAGAAGGAACGGGCCCAACCTGATCTGAGGTCATACCACACCACACCGTTACACTGAACCGATTCTGCCGTTTTTCAGCGGTAACCGTGCGACTTCTTTCTTTGGGGTGGGTAAAGGAAGAAGTCTACCGCACCAAACCGAGGACATTGGAAGAACTGGAGGATCGAATTCGGGAAGTCATGTCCTCCATCCCGCCGGAGTTCCTGCTAAAGTCAGTGGACGCCATTCTTGGGCGGCTCCAGAAGCTGGTGGAAAGAGTTGGAGCCCACATTGAATTTTAGAGAAAACCTACCATGTATGCCTACCTTTCATATTATTTCTTCTGAAATAAATGGATAATATACGTATTTTTTTACCAATCCAAAATAGGGAGCTACTTTCCGCCCACCCTGTACTATACTAAGCATAGAAAAAAATTGTGGGAGGAGCCAACATTTATATGGTCACAGAAGAATAAAGAAATAAAAATAAAAATAAATATATATATAAATTGAGAAAAAATTAATTACAAAATAGTGCCTTAGTGATATATATGTCACAGCCTAAATAATCATAAAGAAATAAACAGGCAAATAAAAAAAACCCATAAATATACATACATACATATATATAATATATATATATATATATTATATATATATATATATATATATATATATAATATATAAAGACACTTTTAGCACTTTGGCCGACCTTCAATATAAATTCAAATGGCTTTTTTATGGAACAGGTCACAAAAGAATAAAGAAATAAAAATAAATATAAATATTGTAAGTGGAGTCTACCAATTCAAGCTCAAGAGGGAAGTTTTACAATCGATTTAATAGATGCTGCCAAATTGATATATATGTCAAAAAATAAAGAAAAAAAAAAAAAGAAAAAAAAAAAAAATTAATTATTAAAAAAATAAAAAATAATAATATAAATTGAAAGATAAATTTTAAGAGAGGCACACCAATTTATAAGGGAACAATTACCACATATGCATATTATAGTCACAAACGAATAAAAAAGTACAAGTAAATATAAATTGGAAAACAAAATGATGCCTAGATGATATATAAAGAACAATAAAATATATATACAACATATATACGGTATATATACGAAATATAAACGCAATATATACAGAATATATATATATATATATATATGCATAAGGGAAAAAAATTACCAAATTTGTTTTTATAATTATTGTCTGAGAAAACGGTAGGTCGCAAAAGAATAAAGAAATAAAAATAAATATAAATTGAAAAAATTACAAATAATACACGTACACATGTATACCCACATAACCAAATATATATACATATACACACATATATACAAACACACACACACACACACACATATATATATATATACAGGGTGTCTCAATATACATGCAACCCATGTCACTGCTAATAATTCTGCCAATATTAATGTTCTCGTTCTATTTTTTCAGATTTGAAGAGAGGAGACGATAACAACTAATAATTATCAATCAAAATGCCTTGGACAAAGGAGGAAACATTTTTTTGCGTCACTACTTATTTGGAGACGAAATCATTCAAAACTGTGCAAGCGAAATTTCGCAGGAAGTTCAACTTCAACAATTATCCCCAGAAAAGCCAAATTTATCGTTGGGCACACAATTTCAAGCCACAGGATCAGTAAACAATCTCAACAAGAAAGCAGAAACACCCAGATCTGGCAGGAAGGTGACTGCAAGATCTCCTGACAATGTGAATGCGGTGAGAGATTCTGTCGGAAGGAGTCCGAAAAAGTCAATCCGAAGACGTTGCCAAGATCTGGGTCTTTCACGTGCGTCAGTGCAAGAATCTTGATCAAGGATCTTCAGCTGTACCCATACAGGATCCAGATCAAGCATAAACTCAAACCAGCTGACATAGCAAAACGTGTTGTGATGTGCCGGTGGTTCGAGAACAAGATCGAAGAGGATCCTGACTTTCTTGATGATGTTTGGTTCAGCGACGAAGCACACTTCTTGCTCAGTGGGTATGTCAATAGCAAGAACAATGTGTTCTGGGGCACACAAGCCCCAGACGAGGTGCTTCAGAGGCCCTTGCACTCTGTGCAGGGTGTCAGGGTGATTGACAACTTCGCTCGTCGGCTTCAAGTGTGTCTGCAGCGCAACGGCGGTCATTTGGAACATGTGCTCTAATAAATGTATCCTTTGATCTAGAGACCTCAAATCTTCAGTATTTAATTGTTATCATATCAGCTTCCAGGAATTGTAATCTTTTTTGGAGTTTATTTTCTGAGTAATAAATTATTATCATGTCAATGGGTTCCATCTATTTTGAGACACCCGGTATATATACAAGCTTGACCTTCACGAAATGAGAAATCATCCCGCAGAACCTTTGTGAGGTTGTAAGGTAAGGTAAGGTACATACACATATACATATATATATATATATATATATATATATATATTTAACTGCATACATACATACATACATATACACACATACATACATACATATACACACATATACATACAAACACATTTAACTGCAATGACCACACACATACTCACATACACATACATACATACATACACATACACGCATACAGCAAAAAATTGAAAAATAAAATTGTAAGGGAAACAACAGACAAAAACAAATTTTTTACCAAAGATTTAACAACCTGCCCTTTTTGTTTAAATCCATTCTGAAGGAATTCAGAGCAACGGGATCAAGTTGAAACAGACCTTTACTCATGTTAAGGTTATTTGTAAGTTGAATTATAGCCGACTCAAGAATATTTCTATTAACAATGTTGCTAGAGTGAAACAAAACTGAAACATTATTCCAATCAATACAATGGGATAACTCTGACAAATGGACAAAAAGGGCACTGGACAACTGTCCCGTTCTAACGGAATATTGATGCTGTTTTACACGCGTTTGCAAATCCTTTCCCGTCTGACCTATGTAAAAGGAATCACATTGCTTACACCCAATTTTATAGATAATGCCTAAATTATTGGTAGGGCTATTTTTTACTATGATGTTTTTCACAATATTGTTATATGAAAAAACTACACTGATATCCAAAAGTTTAAGTACATTAGCAATGCCTAAGAAGCCCGGGAAAAATGGAAGTACTAAAATATTCTTTGACAAGGTGCGAGTGTTATTATTCACACGATAGAAGGTTCGTTTAGCCTTATTAAGACAAGATTCCATGAACGCAGATAGGTAACACAACTCACTTCCAATACCGTTGATATTTTCCAATTCGGCATCGATGTATTCCGGACTGGCGATCCTAAGAGCGCGGAGAAACATTGAGGAAAATATGGCCTTTTTAATAGGGGTGTCATGTCCAGAGTAAAAGTGTACGTAGGACAAATTGTTTGTTTTTTTCCGATAGATACTAAACTTAAAACCCGGGCTATCCCTATGAACACGCACATCCAAAAACGGGATTGAGTTGTCTTGTTCCACTTCTAAAGTAAATTTAATGGAGGGGACTTGGTCATTTAACTGAAGGAGGAAGTCATCCAGGTCACGATTCATGGGCCAGATACACAAAATATCGTCGACGTACCGCAACCAAGGGATGCCAACCCCCAGGATTCTCGGAATGTAAGTAATTTCAAAAACTCCATATAAATATTGGAGAGAAGGGGCGACAAAGGGTTGCCCATGGCCATTCCAAAAACTTGTTGATAATGCTCGCCATTGAAAGTGAATTTACAATCCTTGATACAAAGCTTAATAAGCTCCAAAACAGTGTGTGCAGGTAATGGTAAATCATAATTATGTAATTCTCTGGCGAGAAAGTCAAGCATATCATCAATCGGCACTTTTGTGAACAATGAACAAACGTCGAAACTGATCAATCTATCGTTGGTATTAATGCGAACATTATTCAATTTTTCAGTGAGATCCATGGAATTTTTACGTGTGAATCAGAGACAGTTCCAAGAATGGGGGACAAAACATTAACAAGCCATTTGGAGAGTTTATAGGTAATAGAGCCCACCGAGCTAATAATAGGCGCATAGGGTTACCCGGTTTGTGGGTTTTAATAAGACCATAAAGATAAGGCAGAGCAGGTGAAGTGGACAAAAAAAGGGGAATTAAATCCTTATGATCTTTGAGAATGCGTTTCAAGCCACTATTGAATGATTTGATGACATCATCCTGTGGGTTCTTCCTAAGTTTCACGTATGTGGCGGGGTCCTGAAGCAGCTCATTCATCTTTCCAATGTAATCCACTTTGTCCATAATGACTAAGGTGTTAGCCTTGTCTGCTTTAGTAATATGGAGCTCACTATCTTTTTTTAATTGTGAAAGGCTATTGCGGAAACGTTTAGGAAAGTTATCTTCGTAAGAAATATTCGCAGCACCATAGACCAGGCCTTTAACTATGTTAACTAAAAACTGAGGAAGGTTACACTGTTTTTCAAAACGAGCAAGACTATGACAAATTTGTAAAGCAGTAGGTTTTTTAACAATATAAAAGGACATACCAAATCCAAGGGCACTTTTTGCATCGTCACTAATGTTTTTCGAAGAAAGGTTCAAAACACACTTTGAGCTTGCTTTTTTACTCCACTGACTATTTCGAATGAGACTTTTAATTTTGCGATCCAAAATGTTTCGAAGTGAAGAAGTTCTCCGACGCAACTCGTTGTAAATTTCATCAAACAAAGGTTGGATCCACGGTTGGGGAATAACAGTCAAAACATTACGTTTGGCAATGCCTAAATTTTTGAAGGTGGACCACTCATTTTGTCTGGTGACTTCAATATGTTTCTTTAAAATTACTCTGCTAAAGTTGTTGAACGGATGGTCGTCCATTTCTCTGAGGCGAATCGGAAGGAGGGACTTGGGAAGGACCTGCTCCTCCAGACAATTAGTAAGAAACTTCCGTCGGATCCGAATTGCATGCCCTTCATTAATGTAGAAGCAAACACCGACACAAACGGGGACAATAGAGGAACAGCAAGGCGAAGGAACGCGTGGTGTTCATTATATGAAAAATTCTACATTAATGAAGGGGCATGCAATTCGGATCCGACGGAAGTTTCTTACTAATTGTCTGGAGGAGCAGGTCCTTCCCAAGTCCCTCCTTCCGATTCGCCTCAGAGAAATGGACGACCATCCGTTCAACAACTTTAGCAGAGTAATTTTAAAGAAACATATTGAAGTCACCAGACAAAATGAGTGGTCCACCTTCAAAAATTTAGGCATTGCCAAACGTAATGTTTTGACTGTTATTCCCCAACCGTGGATCCAACCTTTGTTTGATGAAATTTACAACGAGTTGCGTCGGAGAACTTCTTCACTTCGAAACATTTTGGATCGCAAAATTAAAAGTCTCATTCGAAATAGTCAGTGGAGTAAAAAAGCAAGCTCAAAGTGTGTTTTGAACCTTTCTTCGAAAAACATTAGTGACGATGCAAAAAGTGCCCTTGGATTTGGTATGTCCTTTTATATTGTTAAAAAACCTACTGCTTTACAAATTTGTCATAGTCTTGCTCGTTTTGAAAAACAGTGTAACCTTCCTCAGTTTTTAGTTAACATAGTTAAAGGCCTGGTCTATGGTGCTGCGAATATTTCTTACGAAGATAACTTTCCTAAACGTTTCCGCAATAGCCTTTCACAATTAAAAAAAGATAGTGAGCTCCATATTACTAAAGCAGACAAGGCTAACACCTTAGTCATTATGGACAAAGTGGATTACATTGGAAAGATGAATGAGCTGCTTCAGGACCCCGCCACATACGTGAAACTTAGGAAGAACCCACAGGATGATGTCATCAAATCATTCAATAGTGGCTTGAAACGCATTCTCAAAGATCATAAGGATTTAATTCCCCTTTTTTTGTCCACTTCACCTGCTCTGCCTTATCTTTATGGTCTTATTAAAACCCACAAACCGGGTAACCCTATGCGCCCTATTATTAGCTCGGTGGGCTCTATTACCTATAAACTCTCCAAATGGCTTGTTAATGTTTTGTCCCCCATTCTTGGAACTGTCTCTGATTCACACGTAAAAAATTCCATGGATCTCACTGAAAAATTGAATAATGTTCGCATTAATACCAACGATAGATTGATCAGTTTCGACGTTTGTTCATTGTTCACAAAAGTGCCGATTGATGATATGCTTGACTTTCTCGCCAGAGAATTACATAATTATGATTTACCATTACCTGCACACACTGTTTTGGAGCTTATTAAGCTTTGTATCAAGGATTGTAAATTCACTTTCAATGGCGAGCATTATCAACAAGTTTTTGGGATGGCCATGGGCAACCCTTTGTCGCCCCTTCTCTCCAATATTTATATGGAGTTTTTTGAAATTACTTACATTCCGAGAATCCTGGGGGTTGGCATCCCTTGGTTGCGGTACGTCGACGATATTTTGTGTATCTGGCCCATGAATCGTGACCTGGATGACTTCCTCCTTCAGTTAAATGACCAAGTCCCCTCCATTAAATTTACTTTAGAAGTGGAACAAGACAACTCAATCCCGTTTTTGGATGTGCGTGTTCATAGGGATAGCCCGGGTTTTAAGTTTAGTATCTATCGGAAAAAAACAAACAATTTGTCCTACGTACACTTTTACTCTGGACATGACACCCCTATTAAAAAGGCCATATTTTCCTCAATGTTTCTCCGCGCTCTTAGGATCGCCAGTCCGGAATACATCGATGCCGAATTGGAAAATATCAACGGTATTGGAAGTGAGTTGTGTTACCCATCTGCGTTCATGGAATCTTGTCTTAATAAGGCTAAACGAACCTTCTATCGTGTGAATAATAACACTCGCACCTTGTCAAAGAATATTTTAGTACTTCCATTTTTCCCGGGCTTCTTAGGCATTGCTAATGTACTTAAACTTTTGGATATCAGTGTAGTTTTTTCATATAACAATATTGTGAAAAACATCATAGTAAAAAATAGCCCTACCAATAATTTAGGCATTATCTATAAAATTGGGTGTAAGCAATGTGATTCCTTTTACATAGGTCAGACGGGAAAGGATTTGCAAACGCGTGTAAAACAGCATCAATATTCCGTTAGAACGGGACAGTTGTCCAGTGCCCTTTTTGTCCATTTGTCAGAGTTATCCCATTGTATTGATTGGAATAATGTTTCAGTTTTGTTTCACTCTAGCAACATTGTTAATAGAAATATTCTTGAGTCGGCTATAATTCAACTTACAAATAACCTTAACATGAGTAAAGGTCTGTTTCAACTTGATCCCGTTGCTCTGAATTCCTTCAGAATGGATTTAAACAAAAAGGGCAGGTTGTTAAATCTTTGGTAAAAAATTTGTTTTTGTCTGTTGTTTCCCTTACAATTTTATTTTTCAATTTTTTGCTGTATGCGTGTATGTGTATGTATGTATGTGTATGTGAGTATGTGTGTGGTCATTGCAGTTAAATGTGTTTGTATGTATATGTGTGTATATGTATGTATGTATGTGTGTATATGTATGTATGTATGTATGTATGCAGTTAAATATATATATATATATATATATATATATATATGTGTATGTACCTTACCTTACCTTACAACCTCACAAAGGTTCTGCGGGATGATTTCTCATTTCGTGAAGGTCAAGCTTGTATATATATATATATATATGTGTGTGTGTGTGTGTGTGTGTTTGTATATATGTGTGTATATGTATATATATATTTGGTTTATGTGGGTATACATGTGTACGTGTATTATTTGTAATTTTTTCAATTTATATTTATTTTTATTTCTTTATTCTTTTGCGACCTACCGTTTTCTCAGACAATAATTATAAAAACAAATTTGGTAATTTTTTTTCCCTTATGCATATATATATATATATATATATTCTGTATATATTGCGTTTATATTTCGTATATATACCGTATATATGTTGTATATATATTTTATTGTTCTTTATATATCATCTAGGCATCATTTTGTTTTCCAATTTATATTTACTTGTACTTTTTTATTCGTTTGTGACTATAATATGCATATGTGGTAATTGTTCCCTTATAAATTGGTGTGCCTCTCTTAAAATTTATCTTTCAATTTATTATTATTATTTTTTTTTTTTAATAATTAATTTTTTTTTTTTTTTTTTTTTTTTTTTTTTTCTTTTTTTTTTGACATATATATCAATTTGGCAGCATCTATTAAATCGATTGTAAAACTTCCCTCTTGAGCTTGAATTGGTAGACTCCACTTACAATATTTATATTTATTTTTATTTCTTTATTCTTTTGTGACCTGTTCCATAAAAAAGCCATTTGAATTTATATTGAAGGTCGGCCAAAGTGCTAAAAGTGTCTTTATATATATATATATATATATATATATATATATGTATATATATATTATATATGTATGTATGTATATTTATGGGTTTTTTTTTATTTGCCTGTTTATTTCTTTATGATTATTTAGGCTGTGACATATATATCACTAAGGCACTATTTTGTAATTAATTTTTTCTCAATTTATATATATATTTATTTTTATTTTTATTTCTTTATTCTTCTGTGACCATATAAATGTTGGCTCCTCCCACAATTTTTTTCTATGCTTACTATATATATGTATATATGTATATATATATATATATATATATATATGTATATATATATGTGAATATGTATGTATGTATGTTTATTTTTGTAACCTATATATTGCCTTGATCTGTCCTTTCACTCCAGTGTTCCTGAGGATGTCATTAGACGAAAGCGCTTGAGCACCCCTTTGTGTTTCTTTTTTCCTTCGTGGTTTTATTCATCATAAATACTTTTCACGTGTCACTTTCGTGAAATAATTTTTCATATATATATATATATATATATATATATATATATATATATATGCGATGAATTTCACAATTAAACACGTGAAATGAATAAATGATGCAAACCAACAAAGAAAAAGAAAAACAGAAAATGATTCCTTGACGAGGTGTTCTTCTGAATACACGAAAGGCCTTGGAATCATTTTTCTTTTTCCTTGTGGGTTTGCATCATATACATATATATATATATATATACTGTATATATATAATAATTATATATATATGACTCCACAAGAAATATTATGTATAATAGAGACTGAAACCAAACCTATATTACTGAAACATATTCCAGAGAGAAAGGAAAGAAAACGTAGCAAGCTCGAGAGGAAAATCAGGACACTATTCAGGCAACGAAGACAAACCGTAAAATATCTCCACAGATGCAGAACTGATGCAAAGAGACTCAAACTAGAGAGGAAACTTGGCGAAACAGAAATGGACCTAAAGCAAATATTCATAAATAAGACAAACGAGGAGGAAAACAAGGTACCAGGAAACCAAAAACAACCCAAAATTCTTCTACACGTTTGCGAAAAGGAAAATGCAGTGTAGAGAGAGTATTGGTCCGTTGATAGACGGGGAGGCCGAATACACAAATGACCCGAAAGAAATAAGCGAACTGCTTAGGGAACAATTTAACTCGGTGTTTAGCACCCTAAGTCCGAGATGGAAGTGGAAAACGCAGACAAATTTTTCGACATGCAAAACTACCTACAAGAAAAAGACTTGTACAACCTAAATCAACATGGCTTCAGGGCTGGAAGATCATGCCTATCACAGCTACTAGACCACCAGGAGAAAATATTGGAAACATCGTGTCGAGGACAAAACATAGATGTAATATATACGGACTTTGCTAAAGCCTTCGATAAATGTGACCATGGAATCATAGCATACAAACTTAAGAATACAGGATTACTGGAAAGCTAGGAAGATGGATATTTAATTTCTTGACGCAAAGAACACAAAGAGTGGTGGTAAACGGAGTTAAATCGGAAGTCGTGAGCTCTGTCCCACAAGGGACAGTATTAGCTCCCTTGCTGTTCATAATAATGATTGCAGATATTGATGCAGATATTAAGGACAGTATTGTATCATGTTTCATAGATGACAAAGATATGTAAGGAAATATTGAACGAAGTTGACGTAAGAAAATTACAAAACGACATTGAAATACTATTCCAGTGGGCAGAAGACGACAATATGAAATTCAACAAAGAAAAATTCCAACTTCTAAGATATGGTAATAACAAAGAGCTGCAGAATAAAAGATACAAAAATCTGCAAGACAAAGAGATAACACCAAATCTACAAGTCAGGGATCTGGGAGTAATAATGTCGTCGGATACAGAATTCAGAGAGCATAACATCAAAATTACAACGGCTAAAAAAAATAATGGGAATCATCTGGGGGAGCTTCCGCAACAGAAAAGCAAACATCATGTTCAAATTATGGAAGAGCCTCGTCCTACCAATAATTGAGTATTGCTCAGTATTCACAAGCCCATACAGAAAACGAGACATTGCGAACACTGAAGCTATACAAAGGACTTTTATGTCTAAGATAGAGGAAACGGAAGGTAAAGATTACTAGTCTCGACTACAATCCCTGAAACTCTACTCTCTCAAAAGAAGGCGAGAGCTGTACACAATAATCCATCCATCGTGTTCTGCCTATCAGGCAGGTCCAACTCATGTATCCCGCCAAAGTGTTCTATCCAACGCTATCCTTTTCATTTCATGATAGCTCCTGCCTGCCTTCAAATCATCCAGCATTGCTTTCCTTTTCCTTCCCCTCGGCCTTCTACCTTCATATCTACCCTCTATCACCACCTTCAACAATCCTCCTCTCAACACATGTCCGATCCATTTCTTCTGTCTTTCTCTTATCACCTTAATGAGTCTTCTTTCCTCCCTCACCTGTTGCAGTACTTCCTCATTACTTTGGTGTTCCCTCCAGCTTATCTTTAGCATTCTTCTCCAAATCCACATTTCAAAACTTTCCAGGAGTTTCTTAGGAGTACACAATAATATACATATGGAAAATACTTGAGGGCTGTCTCTAACCTTAGAAATGAAATAGAAACAAACTGGAATGAGAGAAGAGGCAGATTTTGTACAGTTCCAGCTGCTGTGGGACAGGGGGCCATGAAAACGAGGATGGAAAATACCCTCAGAATACGAGGCCCAAAGCTTTTCAATGCTCTACCAAGAGAAGTAAAGAATCTCCAGCACACTGACCTGAATAACTTCAAGAACTAGCTGGACAGATTCCTGTGCAAAGTCCCTGACCAGCCATACTTGCCTGGCTACGAGGGCAGGAGGAGATCAGACAGCAATTCCCTCCTCCACCAAATCCCGCAAATGAGGCGGGATGCTGCAGAGGGGTCGACCGCAGATCGATCCTGAACCACCGTTCGAACCCGCACAAAGTAATATGAATATTGTTTCATTTCAACCTGAAAAATGACTGGAATTTGGTTTCATGGATTGACTTGTCACCTTGTTAGCAAAAGAGTTAAGATCGTTTGTGACTTGTACACTATTGATAGATTTCATTAAGAGTGGCACTTTGAAACATCATTCCAGACAGAGTTATAACTTTACTGTGACTACTGCTTGAATCAGTTAATGAACTACGTACTACTCTTTTAGCAGCGGTATATGTACGTATATATATATATATATATATATATATATATATATATATATATATATATATATATGCACTGTCTGCCAAAAAAAAATACCCTATACTATATGCTTTAAAATCTATAGTTGTAAAACAATTCTAATTTAACTTCAACACATTAAAATATGATTAAGTAGCATTCTTGGGCGCAAACTTAAAACTCATACCTGTAATCATTTAAGAATATTGTGAAAATAAACAACAGGTAATAAATCGTGTTAACAAAGTTTTTATTTCAATTACAAATTGACAATGTTGTCATCAAACTCATTTATGACAACTAAAAAGTTGTTCAGTATGTTTTCCTCCAGTCTCTATTATTTTTCTAAGTCTTGGTCGAAATTCGTCTATAGCACGATTCACCTGGTCTTGGAGTAGTTTATCCCATTTTCTTATCAGCATATTTCCGAGGTGGTTAACATTTCTGATTTGTTCACTGTACACTCTTTCTGAAAGGTTCTCCCAGATGCCATAAGCCACTGGATTTAGGTCAGGGCTGTTGGGAGGCCAAAAATCCGATTGAAGAAATTCTGGAACGTGTGTGGTCAAATAAGTAACAGTTTCTTTTGCGGTATGAGCCCTTGTTCCATCTTGTTGGAAGATAAAATGACCTCCATCAGCAAGTTCTTTCATCTCAGGAATCATATTCTATAAAAGAGTATTCCTATAATAGTCTCCATTTACTTTAACACTCGGTTCTACGAAATGAATAGATATCTTTGAAACACCGACAGATACCATACTTTTTGGAAACTGACTTCTTGTTGAGTAGAGTCTTTCATCCGTAATTTGGTTCTTTAATTGGACATCTGAGTACACTGCTGTTTTGGGAGTTCCTCGGTGGATCTACAGTGAAAATATGTTCATCTGTGAAGAATGTCTTACTAATCTTTGCGACTGTCACGCGTCTCAGCAGTTTGTTCGCCCGTGTTACCTGCTTTTCTTCATCAGCAGTACTAAGCCTTTGTCCATGGACACGTTCAGAAGTCCAAAGTCGAAGATCCTCTTTGACTATACGCAGTGGCGGCTCGTGACTAAAAATTCTAGGGGTGCTGTCTCTAAGAATGGGTTGAAATAATTACTGAAATAAAAGGATGAGCATTGAGCAATGAATAAAAGTTTCAAAAGTTATTGAAAAAGTTATTCAGTGAGCTCATCCTTATATTGTTCTTGATTATTTCAATTGTAAATAAAAAATTTAGGGGTACTGCAGTTCCACAGTGCCTACCGACGAGCCGCCACTGACTATACGTCTTACACTAGATTCTGATATTCCTGTCGTTTTTGAAATCTGTGTGGGAGTCTCATGGGTACCTGGTGCATCTTCTGGACTGAACTCTTGAAAAACTTCTTCAATGTTCTCTTCTGTTCTTGCACTTTATATTATATTTATTCTTGCATCTATACTTACAGAAAATTAAGCTATTTATGATCATTTATACTCATTTCAAAGTGTAATTGTATAAAATATACGTTATAATCACGAAAAAGGCAAAGCTTAATAAATTAAGTTACCTATAAATTTGCATTTTCTCTAACTAGCTAATCTCTAAATATTAAGAACTCTTGTACTCTCCTACTCTATATTAATAATAATTCTATATTAAGTTGCGCTTTATAATTCTTATATTAAACCATTTATGATGTTGACTTTCTTTTAAGTATTTTAATAATTTTATAAACCCCAATTGTAGTTCCATTTTTTTTATTCAAATAGGCCGCCAAGGACTTGAAATTTTAATGAAAAATTAATAAAATTTTTATGAAAATTGGAAGTTTTCATAAAAGCTTAGTACAATTTATGGAGTTGATTTTTCAAAATCTTGACAAATAAATAATATATATAATCAGCATCGGCTAAATTTTGAAATTGTATATCACTAACCTTGGTTAACCTTGGTTTTGTTTCCGCTCGAATTGTTCATTCTGACGAAGGTCAAGCTTGTCACTCCACCTTAGACCTACAGCTTAACGTAGAATCCGAACCACGCTCCACCACGGGCGGTCAGAAATTACAAAGTCTTCGCCTGGACTCGATCTCACGACCTCCTGATCAACAGCCCACCGTCTTAAACACTAGGCTACCCAGGGTACCCATTTATCTACCAACCAATTTTTATTGCGTGGAAGGATGAACATCTGGGTTTTGCTGCTGTCACCGGGTCTCTATCTCAGGACCGATAAATATGTAGTCAGCGATGCTAACCACTACACCACCGAGGCACTATATATATATATATATATATATATTAGTGGTGGACCGAATATTCGCGTCATTTTTAACATCCGCATCCGCACTTCTGACTGCGGATATTACCTCTATAATTATGCAATTTACAATTAAATTATCTTATAAAGTATTATTAATGAATGAACAAACAAATATATAAACCCAAAATATAAATACCTGATAACAGAAAATTTAATATCAAGAGTTTCAGCCACAGAAAAATTCAATGAAACAAATTTCAAGTTATTATTTTTATCATAATGAAAACATTAATATTAATTTTAATTCTTATGAATTGCCTGCCATAATAGTATAATACCACGAATTTGAAAAATTATGTCATATATTCATAATTCTATATTATTTGATAGATTACTAAATATCCGCGGATGCGGATATTGGAATTAAAAATCTGCATCCGCAGATGTTGAAAAACTGACATCCGATCCACCCTAATATATATATATACATATATACCGGGTGTCCGAGAATTATCTGTACAATTTTTGGCTGTTATTAAAAGTCAAACCATGAAGTGTAGAAATTCCAGTCTTGTCCCATTTTACAGAGAAACTCATTAAGTTTTTTCTGATAAGTTTTGACAAGTTTTTTCTTTTTTGTACGCGGGTGACAGACATTGATGATTAAAAGCAAGAATACACAGCTGCTATTGAGCGAATTGAGTGGGATATGCTGCAGCGTACATGGCAACATTTGGATTATCGATTGGATGTTTTTGCGAATCACCGATGGTGCACATATCGAATGTTTGTAACAACGTTACTTTAATAAAAGAAACTTTTGAAATACAGATTCTAAATAATCTTGTTTAAGAATTTTACGTGTGTTATCAAGAATTTTATTAAAAGATGAAATTGTACAGATAATTTTCGGACACACTGGAATTTCTAAAAAACTTGTAAAAACTTGATATCAGAAAAAACTTAATGAGATTCTCTGTAAAATGGGACAACACTGGAATTTCTATACTTCATGGTTGACTTTTAATAACAGCCAAAAATTGTACAGATAATTCTCGGACACCCGGTACCTATATATATATATATATATTATATATATATATATATATATATATATATATATATATATATATATATATATATCAGCAGAAAAATGATGCATGAGAGCGGGTTCCTTGCATGCATAAACCACAACTTCATCTTTGAAGTTAATCCATAAACACGCTGAAAACGAATCACGCGACCAGCAGGGGAACAGGCATGGATAAGAGACGTTTGAGGTTTAACAGTTTAACGTGGGCATGTGTACGAGCGGGCATACATGGGACGCGTGAGCAGGTTGTTTCCGGGTTCCAGGTGTTGATCTAGGGATCCCTATAGGGTTACACCAACCTCGAACATAGCTCATAAACGTTCATGAAGTCGCCCCTTAATCTAATCTAACCGTAGGGTAGGTTAGCACCTACCCATCTCAAATACATCTCGTCAACGGACGTGAGAACCACGTGACGTCGTCATGTAAATTTTTTCGAAACTAACTTAAACGGCGTGAGGAGCTCAAGGGGAAATTCTCAAATCGATCCATTTCTGTCTTTCTAAGTGTCACCATACTACTAAGTCATTATTGGCCATTCATATTATATATATATTATATATATATATATATATATATATTGGAAAATACTTGAGGGCTCTGTCCCTAACCTTAGAAATGAAATAGAAAACTGGAATGAGAGAAGAGGCAGATTTTGTATGGTCCCAGCTGCGGTGGGACAAGGGGCCATGAAAACGAGGATGGAAAATACGCTCAGAATACGAGGCCCAAAGCTTTTCAATGTCCTACCAAAAGAAGTGAGGAATGTCCAGCACACCGACCTGAATAACTTCAAGAACCAGCTGAACAGATTCCTGCGCAAAGTCCCTGACCAGCCATGCTTGGCTGGCTACAAGGGCAGGAGGAGATCAGACTGCAATTCCCTCCTCCACCAAATCCCGCAAATGAGGCGGGATGGTGCAGAGGGGTGTAGGTCGATCTTGAACCATCGTTCGAACTCATCTAAAGTAAGAACCTAAAGTAGGTAAGATATACAGATATCGTTTAAACGAATATGTAAATTTTAAATATTTCGTGAAGTAATTTCACCGAAATGTGAAAAACAAATCTATAAATTTTGTTTTGCTCCTTAATCTTTCTCCATCTGTATTATAGGGCAGGTGTGTGTGTGTGTGTGTGTGTGTGTGTGTTGTGTGTGTAAATTTTTTAGCTTTAAGTTTGAGAAAGAAAATCTCTCTCAAAAAAATAAATAAAAAATAAAAAATGTCGTTTCCTTATTTCATATGTACCATAATTTTCTGTCTTTTTGCACCTGGTATTATTTTATTTATGCAATTATTTCCATAAAGAATCATCAGTAAACACGTGAATTTAATTAATGATAATATAAACTAATAGCGAAACTTTCGTATATTTTAGGGCTTCTCCACGGAATTTTCTTTACGTTCCGGTTTGTATTATGCATTTATTTATTTTTTATTCGATTTTAGTACAATCTTTAGTTCTCTTTCACACACACACACAATATCAGTTATTTTTCATATATATCAACCTAAAAGGAAATTAAGTAAGCGCCGTTTACTTTATTTCAAACGTTTAAGTTTTCTTAAACGATAAATTACAGATGTGCCCATTAATATTTAAGAATTTGCGGATGACTCTCTAAGTTTAATTGCACCCAAACTACTTACAGACGCATAGAAGACAGTTTTACTTGGCAAAACGATGTCGACCTTGAAGGAAGTGAAAGTCGCAAGAGAGGAAAGGCCCAAGAAGTTGTAAATAATTTTGCTTCAAATTGGACAGTTCATGGTCCGGCCAAAATCTATTTGTGAGTAATATACTTTAAAACCATGACAAATGAAGACTTCTTGTATACAGTAATTTAAATTTCACAGAGAGCTTATCAAGTTTCTATTTTCTTTTTAACAGGTTTGTTAAATTATTAAAATTTTACACTTTATGTTCAGGAAATAGACTGTCTTGGCTCATTCACATGTCATCTGTTTGATGGAACTCCAGTTTTGCCCATTTTAGACATTCACTAATACAAGAAGTTTTGGCTTTCAGAACATCTTGGTTTTAAATATTTGTCACTTTTCATACAAAGCAAATTTAATGATCAATCAAAGAGTTATCAACTTATCAACAACTATTTTAATTCAATATGTCAGAGCAAAGTCGTGGCCTAGGAAAATTTTTTGGATCATCGTGTGGATCTTGATGGTGGTTTACGGCGCAATCCAGTGTTATAATGTGATCCAGGAGTACTCCAAATACCCGAAAACTGTCACCACTAATGTAAGAAAAATGTTATTTCGTTGCCTTTTTTCTAAATTCTGGAATTCGTTTAAAATATTTTTTCCCCATTAAAATAAAAAATAATGTTTGAGGCTGTTTAACCTCCTTCGTAACGGTAAGGGTCATATATAACCAAATGGTCCAACAGCTTTACGTGGTATCCATACTACTCGCGGGTCACTATACCGTCTGAATGGAGAGGACGCGATCAGCCGATCACCCATCCAAACAATAATGTTACAGATTCACCGTCGCTTCAGGCCGCTATGTACGGCAAACGGTGTTGCGACGTGTCCGCATCGTAACATATGTTATTTCCAAAGAACTCAAATTGTAAATATCCTGCAAATTTTCATTACAACAAAATTTATATTTATAGAAAATTTTATATACAAAAACACTATTTACGATAATTTATACTCATTTCAAAGTGTAAATTGTGTGAAATATATTTTACATTCACGAAAAAAGCAAAACTTAAGTTAAGTTACCCAAAAAATTATATTTCTCTTTCTCTCTCTCTAATATATATATATATACACACACGAGGGTACTTCAATAAGTATCAGCACTTTTTATTTTAGTGATAATATAGTATATATAATATATACTCGCACTAACGAGCCAAACTGAGATCGGGTCTTTTCCGTTTGGGGGCTAGCAACGAATTTTAATGAAAATTGGTATACTAATGTAGTTTTGGTCACTGATTTCAAAAATAACTTTTTTTTTGAGAAATGAAAAACGAACATGTTAGAGCACTTTAAATTATTAATATGTGTTTTAACTAGCTTAAACTACAGTAGTTACAGAGGATTGTGTTAAATTTAGCCAGTCACAAACTGCTACTGTTTATGAAAAAGTGCTCTAAGTGTGGGAAAGTGTGTTCCTTTGATAAAAATACCCAGTTCTTTCGTTGCCAAAAGCGTCGGTCAAACGGTAAAAAGTGCAACTTTACGAAGAATACGTTTTTTGAAGGATTCCAGCAGATCTGTAAAAGTAGCAGAAAAAAATTCAAGAATTAATGCCCGGTTAGGTCAATTGAATGCCCGGTTAGGTCAACTGTACGCCCTTGACGATTGGTTAGATTAAGTCATGATATTTTCATTAAAAACACATTAAAAAGTTATTTTTGAAATCAGCGACGAAAACTACATTAGTATACCGATTTTCATTAAAATTCGCTGCTAGCCCCCAAACGGAAAAGATCCCTGAGATCTATAGGCTTATTTAGGCTACTCGTAGCCAGTGGCGTATCAAGGGAGGGGCGAGAGGGGCGACCGCCCCGAGCGGCACTTCCCGAGGGGCGGCAAATTACTGTCAGGCGGGCGCAGTATGCAAAATTTTGGGTTTTTATGTTTTAAAATGCAAACCTCCAAAAAATTATATCTCATCATTGTCGCGCGTTATTTGTGTACAAAATATCCATGGTTTTGATGAAAAATCATCATTAAATGCTATATATGTCACCTCAATGCCACTATTTCCACAAATAGTTGCGTTAAATTTTCACATCGGAAAGGTTGCCAGCCCTATTTTTCAGACTTTCCCTATATTATTTAGATTAGGCTTTGCATTCTTTGAGCTTTGATGATGTTAATAATTAATGGTTGTTTTATTTTGCAGATACTCTACTGAATTAGCAAACATGAGCAAACGACAGAGACTGAGTGGTGCTGCATACAAGAATCTTCGCGAAAAAAAAGAGGAGGAAGGCAAGCGTGCTGCTAAGCGATTTCATCAGTTAATGGGATTCTCAGACACACCTTCAGTGCCTTCTGGGAAGCAAGGAGATCAACCGCAATGTGATATATCTTTAGAGATAGATGTTCAAGCGGCAACTTCAAGTGAACCCCCAAATAATCAGGATCAACCCTCATCTACATCACAAAGTCACCCACCCACCCACCCATCACCCACAGAGTCTGTTTAACGATTCTGGCAACTGGCCCGTTCCAATGACGGACAATTTGAGAATCGAACTCATTAAACGTGGACCATCACATTTGAAAAACATGAATGGACCCTTTCCAGCTGATTCAAACAATAGGTCAATGTCAAAAGTTTGGTATTTCAAAACTTTGGAAAATGGTGACAAAATTGAAAGGTCATGGCTAATCTTCTCACCTTCAAAATGTAGCTTGCATTGCTTTTGCTGTCGTCTCTTCAACAACATCTCCAGTGCATTTGGAAAAGAAGGATGATTTTTTGCCTGGAGGAAACTGAATCCAAGAGTACCTGAACATGAAAACAGTCCATATCACATCCGATGCTTTGAACAATGGAAAGAGTTGTCTATGCGCCTTCAGTTGAATGCTACAATAGATAATGCACATCAGTTGCAAATAAAACATGCTACTGCTAAGTGGAAAGAAATACTGAGACGAATTTATGACTGCATCATGTTCTTGGCAAAACAAGATCTTGCATTCCGAGGGCACCGAGAGAACTTAAATGAAGAAGCTGGGCTAGCTGGCAATTCTGGAAACTTTTTGGAGTTAATAAAACTAATGGGCAAATATGACCCACTCATTGACCCAGTAATTAGGGAACATCTTACAAAAATACGAATGACTGACAAGATATCCACTACGTATTTGTCGCCTAACATTCAAAATGAGTTCATCACACTAATCGGCTGTAATGTTCGAAAATGTATAATTGATAATGTGTCTAGTGCAAAGTACTTTGCAATAATTTTCGATAGTACACCAGATATATCGCATATTGATCAGATGTCTCAGGTAATTCGCTATGTGTCGATTAAAGATGGTAATGTAGAGGTGAAGGAATCCTTCGTTGATTTTATTAAATTAGAGGGGAAGACTGCTGAGGCAGTTACTGATCTCATTGTCACTAAGCTCCGTGAGGATGGGCTGGATATCCAGAATTGTTATGGTCAAGGGTATGACAATGCTGCTACGATGGCAGGTATTCATCTTGGAGTTCAACGCAGAATTCTTGATGTTAGCAAACACGCTGTTTTCATTCCTTGCAATAACCACTCGCTGAACTTGGCTGGAGTTCATGCCGCGGGACTGAGTCCTAATGCTGTAACTTTCTTTGGAACAATTGAACGAATTTTCGTCTACTTTTCTTCCTCTACTCATCGTTGGGATGTCTTAACAAAACATTCCAAAATCACTGTCAAGCGAGTCTCTGATACGCGGTGGAGTGCTAAGTATGATACTGTTTCTAGTCTTAAGAAGAACTTGACTCACGTTGTTAGTGCCTTGGAAGAACTGAGTGAAGGGGTCTCCGAAAATCTGGACACAAAGGGCGATGCTGAAGCTCTGTTGACCTCCATCATGTCATACATATTCATTGTGTACTTATTTTTCTGGGATCCAGTGCTGAAAGAAATCAATGATGCTCAGCTATATTTTCAAAGAAAGGGATTTGCTTTGGACCAGTGTGCATTAAAAATGAACGAGAGGCAGTAGTATCAAACGCTGCAGATGCCGCCGAAGAGTTCTGTAATGAAATGGATATCAGTATAGACCGCAGAGTCAGGAGACGGAGAAGAATGCCTGGAGAGCAAGCTCGTGATGCTGGATTGACCGTGCAAGAGGATGTACGCAGAGAATTTTTTGAAATCATGGATCGTTTATTAGCAGAAATTGAAAAACGCACAGTTTGTCTTAAAAACATGAATGATCGCTTTGAATTTCTGTCTCCTTCGTACCTTTTGAATCAGTCCAAAGATGAAGAAATTAATACCAAGGTCAATAATTTTTCTTCCATCTACAATGACATTAATCCAGGAAGTCTACTGGAAGAAATAAAGCGTTTGCGCAGACATTTGCTCAGTTTCGAAAGCATAAGCGTCGACGATGATCCAAAGAACTGGGATATGTTAAAACTACTTCAGTGGATCGTTAAATGGGATCTAGTGGGATCTTTGCCTATATAACAATTGCCCTCCGGATCTAACTACATGCATGTCCGTGGCAAGTTGCGAACGAAGTTTCTCGAAACTGAAACTTATAAAAACTTACCTCAGGTCAACTATAAGTCAATCTAGACTGAGCAATTTGGCGATTATTTCAATTGAACGCGAAGTTGCAGAGACAATGGACATAGAAAAAATCATTCATGAATTTTCTGTTATGAAAGTCCGAAAATTTAACTTGGCATTATACATTATATAGTTATTGTTAAAATTATGTAGTGTATTATGTACGGTACATTATGTAGTATTGTTAAAATTGAAGTTGCTTTATTTAAGTTTTTCTTCCAATAAAAGTTTTGTTTAGAAGTGTATTTTTGTAAAGGAATTATTTTTAAAATTGAAAATTGTTGCGGGGGGGGGGGGGGGGGGGGCGTTGGCATTTTCGCCCCGAGCGGCAAAAAGTATTGGTACGCCTCTGCTCGTAGCTGTCATATATCGTACGAGTAGTGAGCATGGCTGCGCCGCTTTCAATTTGTACTCTGGAAGAACAGGGATCCGTGGTTCGTTTGTTGTGGGCAGAAGGTGTGAAAGGAGCTGAAATCCACACGCGTTTATGTGCTCAATATGGGAATAATGCGTTACCACGGCGAAGTGTGTACGAGTGGATTCAAATGTTCAAGGAAGGTCGGACATGTGTGACAGATGCTCAGCGCTCAGGACGACCGTCAACATCAACCAGTGGTAACAAGCAGGAAGAAGCCAGAGCCATGATTTTCGATGACAGAAGATTAACACTAAAAGAAATTGCATTTTCATTAGACATCAGTCAAGGGTCAGCCTATTCGATAGTTCATGACATTCTTGGCTTTCACAAGGTTTGTGCAAGATGGGTGCCCAAACAGTTGACAGAAGAGCACAAGCGTAATCGTATGGACGTCTGCTCTCGTCTTTTGGCGCGGTATCATAATGAAGGTGAAAACTTTTTGGAGCGCATTATCACTGGAGATGAAACCTGGATCCATCAATATGAACCAGAAAGCAAACGACAGAGCATGCAATGGAAGCATCCAACATGTCCCGTTGCAAGGAAGTTCAAAGCGCAGCCGTCAGCAGGTAAAGTTATGCTAACACTGTTTTGGGATACACGAGGCCTATCCTTGAACATTATCTAGAGCGTGGAACTACAGTAACAAGTGCATCGTATTCTGACATGCTTCGGAATGAGTTAAAGCAAGCAATTCGCACAAAACAGAGAGGGAGATTGTCGGAAGGTGTTATTCTGTTATACAACAATGAGCACCCTCATACCGCTGCACAGACTAAAAAATGCCTTCAAGAACTTAAATTTGAAGTTCTCGACCATCCAGCCTACAGTCCAGACCTGGCACCTTCGGATTTTCACCTGTTTGGACCACTAAAAGACGCTTTGAGAGGTCAGCGATTCCAAGGCGATGATGACCTGAAGGAGGCGGTGCATGACTGGCTACGCACACAGCCAAAAACATTCTTTTGTGATGGCATTAGGAAGCTTGTAGATTGCTGGACTAAGTGTATTGAGAAACAGGGAGACTATGTTGAGAAGTGATGTGTTTATAATCTATCAGATGTGAAAATAAAATTATGAAAATATATATATATATATTAGTGATGTAGCGGTTGTCCGCAATCGCACATATTCTCAGCTCCAACCATTTATCAGTGCGGTTATTGCGATTGTTTGAGGATATCTTCTTACTAGGGCAACCAAATGCTATAAATGCTGTAATGGCTATAAATGCTATAAACGTCGCCAAATGCTGGTTCTGTCACGTCTCATGCCTTCACTCAAAGGTGCAAAAATGTAAAAGTTTGCTACGCCCTAATTGCGACATGTCTAGAATTGCTACTTGGACTGGATGGATAGACACATTATGTAATAACTTACATTTATCAACGCTAGGTGGCTAGAAAAGCATTATTTTAATTATATTTAATAAAGCAATGATGATGTATAATTACTGTTGATAAAAAAAGACAAAAAACACATTTTTTTATTAGAAATTAGGCAACCTTCACTATCAAGTTACAAACCCAACTAAAGCACCCAAGGTTGCCAATTTAGCTCATTTTTAGCTAGATCTAGCTAAGTTTGCTGTAATCTAGCTAAAGCAAATGTTCACCTAGCTAATAGCTATAATTCTAGCTTATTTCGAAGTTAATCTAGCTAGTTCTAGCTAATTTAGTGCCAAATTTGAACTCTATTAATTAAAATTAAATAAAATTCTAATTCGGAATTGTCTGTTCTGAAATGCTCTGTGCGATGTACTCAGATGAAAAAAACTTAGCTTATGTGTTGTTCATTCTTCCCATTCTTGATGATGTCCAACGTGTTAATAAAATATTTGAATCAAAGACAGTTGATAAAGCTAAGTTGTTAGATGAATTATTGCTACTGGTAGAATCATTTGGGAATAAATTGAAACTGCCAACTTCTCAAGTTAATGTACTGACTTGTAACATAGAAGAGTATTTAGATCCTAAGCCTTATTTAGGGTATTCTTTCGAAAATAAAATGGAAGAATTGAGGAATAAGGGTAAAGTTAACAACGATGAGGAAATGACACTAAGAAAACGATGTCAAGATTTTCTCATATGCTTATTCAAACAGTTGAAACATAGACTGCCAGATAACATTGAAACCCTAAAAATGTATCACTTCAAAAAATTCATTTAGTTGATTGGAGCAACAAAATGGATACAGAATGTTTTTGGAGTGAAGTAAATCAATATAAAGATGCTTCAGGCTGTAACTCCTTTAAAGAACTGTCAGAAATTGCAATATCAATGGTGATACTGCCACACTCAAATGCAGATATTGAGAGAATTTTTAGTGGTATGAACAATGCTAAATCAAAATTGAGAAATAGAATGGAATCAAAGCTTGTCAATGCTATTTTATCTGTGAAGTTTGGTTTAATAAGGCACCAAAAATGTTGCTCTAATTACGAGCTCCCAAATAAAACTGGAGAAAATAGGAATAATGTTGGCTTATAGTAGTAATAAAGAAAAAGAAACTTTAACTTCCAATATTTGTCAACCAGGGCCTTCTACTTCCTTTTTTGACACGGAATAATTTGATAAGGTAAGATTGATTACTATTGTTTTTCTTTAATTAAAGTAATTTATGGTGATTATTTTAAATAATATATTATTACTATTTCCAACAAATTTATTTTGGCTATACTTTTAGCTAATTGAAAAAATGTAGCTAATTCTAGCTATAAATTATAGCTTTTCTAGCTATAAACCCAAAGTTTCATTTGGCAACCCTGATAAGCACCAGCTTCAGTATCTGTTCAGACACGAGTGAGGGTGGTTGTGTTGCGCTAGCTCTCCGTCGCTACCTTTGTAACGCTACGTGTGTTAGACAGTGGTGCAACCATCATGGAGCGATCTACGAGTGCAGTGTGGAAGTACTTCTTGAGTGTGTCAAACGATGTAGGGAAGTGTGTCATATGTAATAAGAACTATTCACGAAAGGGAAGGATTACCACTAACTTAAAAAAATCACCTGCGCTCAATGCACAAGAATAATATAATGAAGTGATATCTAGTGAAAATGAAGATAATGAACAGTCAAAACAGAAAAAGGAATTAAAAGTCTCTCTCACACCCCTACAGGAAATGAAGTGTGCAGTGAAGGAAAAAAATCAGACGAATGAAAGTTGCTTCAAAAAAGTCGAAATTTGGGATGCAAATCATTCCAAATCTAAATCATTGGACTATCGCATAGCCGAAATGATAATAATGGATGACTTGCCATTCAGTCACGTTGAGAACTTAGATTTCATGAGATTCATGGCTGAAACAGCTCCACAGTATAAAGAAACAGCGTCAGTTCTACACTGATCTTGTGTGCAACGATATCTATGACTTTGTTTCAAAGAAAGTGTTCAAAATTCTTGAGCCTCTAAAAGATTCGAAAGTATCATTGACAACGGATGCATAGTCAGACACGTCTGCTGGAGTGTCTTTACTCTCTTTGACATGCCATGCAGCGAATCAAAACTTCAAGAGAACCAATTTGGTGCTCAGCGTAATGCCACGTTGAAGATCGCCACACTGGAGAATACTTATCAGAAAAATTTGAGCAGATGCTTCAGAAGTGGGATATTGCCCATTCATCCATTCATTGTGTAATGCGCGACTCAGGAGCAAACATGATAAAAGCTTTGTTTCTCACTGCCGTCCATAATATCGATTGCACTGTTCATAAACCGCAACTTGTAATCAAAAGTGGATTATCCTCACAAATATCTGTGACTTGTTAGCTAAACCTCGATCCATCGCTACTCATTTCAACCACTCTACGATGGGGTAGGATGAGTTAAAAAAAATTCAGAAACGCTTAGATCATCCTGAACTTACAGTCATTCATGATGTCGCCACACGGTAGAACAGCACTTATCACATGATGCAGAGAACACTGAAGTTGAAGGAACCACAGAGTCTATATAGCCAGGGGCGGAGCTAGCTAGGGGCAGGCGGGGCAGCGCCCCGGGGCCAGGGCCTTTGGGTGGGGGGGCTCCGGGTCGTTTCAACAAGTGATGAGAAGTTATTTGAGAGAGCAACAAAGCTAGTAAATAAATATAAAAATGATATTTCCTCTGGATTTCCAAGTCAATTACTCTCTTTTCGAATGTGCTTAAAACCAGACATTGAAAAAATGACGACAATCCATGAGCTATATTAATTTTTAATTAAAGACAACAGTACTTTGTGCTCAAGTTTTCCCGAAGTTGTGACTGCCATAACGTTGTTCCTCACAATTCCTGTGACAGTTTCAAGTGCAGAGAGATCGTTTTCAAAACTTAAACTAATAAAGAACTATCTTTGAAATTCTATGAATGAAAAAAGATTAAGTGGACTCTCAATTATATCAATTGAAAACAAGAAAGCTAGGAATATTAACTTGGAGGATTTAATTAATGAATTTGCTGAAAGAAAGGCAAGAAAAGTCAAGTTCTGATGTTGTCGTAAGTAAACTTTTATTTCACGGTATCCTTTTTAAAGCTCAATATTTTGAATAATGTTTTGCCTTCTATGCCTCCATGCGTACAAGTAGTATCATAATTCTTAAATATATGCTAAATAAATAATGCAAAAGCAATATAAATGTATAATAAAAATTTTGTTAGGGGCCCGTAAATAAGTTTTGCTCCGGGGCCCGAGACACTCTTGCTCCGTTCCTGTATATAACGCTGCTAACTCCAAAACGCAATAACTCACTGACGTAAACTTCACTCTCCTGTCAAATTGTGTGGCTCTGCTGGAACCATTCGATGATATCACAAAAAGATTGAGTAGTTCCACCTCTTCCATATCTGAGGTTATTCCCCTCGTCGTTTCCTTGAAAAATGTGCTGCAACCTCGAAGTGGTGATTCTGAAGTTGATCGTGGAATCAAAACAATGAAGATGATAATGCGCAGTTGCGCAAAGAGCTAGCTAGCAAGGAGATTTGATGGCCTAGAAGCAAATGACATGTATTCTTTGGCTACCTATTTGGATCTAAGGTACAAAGCAAATTTTTTTCCGCTTCACATGTCACAAAAGGTGTTTAGGAAAAATTGTAATATCTTTGTGATGAAATGGACAAGACTCAAACATCATCGGACTCGGAGACGGCCAGTGAACCACCGGCAAAGAAATCACTGATTGATTTAGGCAAGGCATCAGCTTTTACGAATAAATCAATAACAATAATGGACTCAATGAATGCTCTATTGGCTTCCAATAGTGATGACGAGACCGAAAAATGATCGAGAAATATCACAGAGAAAAGGATTGGACAAGATGATGCTTTGGCTTGGTGGAGGTCAAATCAAAAGAAATACAAAATTTGGAGCAAACTGGCTCGGACATACCTTGGATGTCTTCCCTCAAGTGTTCCTAGTGAACAATTATTTAGTGGAACAGGGATCATCTACGATGAAAAAATAGGCTGAAGGAGGACAAAGCTGAAAAATTTTTATATTTGAAATAGTTTCCCAGCAATTCAATTTAAATAAAGATAAAATAGTGTGTGTGTGTGTATGTATGTATGTATGTATATTAGTGGTGGACCGGATGTCAGTTTTTCAACATCTGCGGATGCGGATCTTTAATTTCAATATCCGCGGATGCGGATATTTAGTTTATCAATATAGAATTATGAATATATGACAATTTTTTAAATTTCGTGATATTACTATTATGGCAGGCAATGCATAAGAATTAAAATTAATATTAATGTTTTCATTATGATAAAAATAATTTTCTCGAGTTTCAGCCACGGGTATTTATATTTTGAGGTTTATATATTTGTTTGTTCATTAATAATTAATACTTTACATGAAATGTGCATGACTGGGCCTTATAAGCTACTTTATAAGCTAATTTAATTGTAAATTGCATAATTTATTAGAGGTAATATCCGCAGTCAGAAGTGCGGATGCGGATGTTAAAAATATGCGGATATCCGGTCCCTACTAATATATATATATATATATATATATGTATATATATATATATATATCAGACATGGGGTCATTATCATTGTAATGGTAATTAATTATAATTAATTACAAATCTCTTGTAATGATAATGTAATGAACTAATGATAATGAAAAAATTTCGAGGCAATAATGGTAATGATAATGGTAATGAAAGTCTGTAATGAATCATTACACATCATTACATTTTCATTTCAATATATATATATATATTATATATATATATATATATATGCGGCTTCTGATTCCTCCCAGTCCCAGCCAGCACCAAAGCGGTGCAAGTTGTTCAATTTTATGGCTGCTCCAGCTCCCTCTACAGCTTCTCAGAACCCTATTGTCAGCCAGGTGGACAGCTACCTTGACCAGCCCTGCATTGATGAGGACTGCAATCTCCTGACATGGTGGATGGACAATACACATCTGTATCCTGACATATCTGTTCTTGCTGCCAAGCATATATATATATATATATATATTATAATTATATACACCACTTTCGAATGAGCGGTGGTTGGGGAAAGTGGTTGGTGGGATGCAAAACGTGTTGGGTCCTCGTCCGCATTCTGGAAACCACTTTTTACAGTTTAGATTATAGTCATTATATTGTAGTCTGTGAAAAGTGTGGCTAGAACGCTATATTTTATTGTGTTGTTTATTCTTAGGTAATATTATGATGTGATAGGGTACATAATCACAACCACAACGAGCTCTATTTGTAAGCTCCGCAACCACAGAACTATGAAAAATGACAACCGCTACATTATATATATATATATATATATATATATATATATATATATATATTATATATATATATATATATATATATTTGGTTTCTGAGGATGATTTTAAATGAAGTCCATACTGAACTTTATAACCGTCCAATTCTGAAAAGTTCCAGTTTCATGCAAAGGAGATTGCTGATGAATCATCCAGTCATTACAAATGTAATAAACAATCAGCTGAAAAAATACGAATGTACCATCGGTTACCAAAGTCAGGCTACATTCTACTGCATCTACCTACATCACAGTGTATCTTGAATGTGAACCCTTGAAAGTATTGCGTATGAAAACCCTTCATCGCGGATCAGGCTCGTGCATGATCCTGCCTCTAGAGCAGCGGTTCTCAAATTGATGTACACGAGAGGTCAACAAGGGGTACGTGACACAATAGAAAAATCTAAAATAAAACTATATTTCATTATTTGCACAAAAATACAAAAATATAGTGTCACAAGAAGAGAGGGAGTAGACCATTTAGTTACAGACTGCGGAAGACTTGCCATTCGATTACGTAAGTAGTATGACCTCAAAATGGAAGAGTGCAATGTAATTGCAATATTGCAAGAGTGCCAACCCCCACCCCCTTTGTTGCAAGGCTCCGCATAGAGCCACCCCACCCTTTGTTGCAAGGCACCCCATGGCGCCACCCCCACCCTCTGTTGCAAGACACCCCTAAATGGGGGAATGTTGCAAGAGCAACAAGGGGTTATGCAACTTGGAGGCGGAGTTATCCCCCAAGTTGCAATGAACCCCCGCTGGGGGAGACCTCTTTGGGGATAAGTTGGGACGGCCTCACCCACCAAAGGGTTATACCTAACCGAAGAGAGAGGGGAGAGGTGTTCGCTTGACAGGAGCCAAGCGCACAGGGCCGTAACTAGGGTTTAGAAATTAGTGAGGTCCAGATTTTTTTCGAGCGCGGCGGGACGAGCAAAATTCAGACCAAAATGACATCTACCAACACAACCCAAGCTATACACTAAACACAAAACCCTTGTCTATAATTAAATACTGTACAAAGGGACCTGTTAGCAAAAATACTTTTATTAAAGCTGCAGCAATATTTCACGGTTCTCTCTTTTTTTTTTTTTTTTTTTTTTAGGAAATAATTACCGAGGTCCGGACCTCGGTGACCTCATAGGTAGTTACGGCCATGCAAGCGCATATTAAGACTTCAGCCGAGCGGCCGTTGTCTTAATATGTTCCTAATCAGCCAGTTGGCTTAGAAGGCTGAGTTGCCAGATTGCACTATTTACTTAATTAAAGCATATATTCTGGCTTAATCCGACAATTGGCGTATCTGGCTGAGTTGCCAGTTTGCCCTATTTATTTAATTAAAGCATATATTCTGACATAATCCGCCATTTGGCTTCGAAGGTTGAGTTGGCAGATAGCGCTATTTATATAATTAATGCATATATTCTGCTTTACAAATCCGCTTTAGAAGCCAGCCAATTGCTACAATTAAATACCGTGTACAAACAAAAAAAATGAAATAAAACACCATTACATAATGGTGTTTATTTAGGCGAATTAATGGAAATATATAGAAATATACAATGGAATATATATAAAAAATAATAATAGCATACGGACGATGAATATATAATAAATATACAGGGTGTCCCATAAGTCCGGCATCATAGGAGAAATTCATATTTTTCTATTTCTACAAACCATAATTCATATTTTTCTCTTTCTACAAGCCATAATGTCTGAGCAAGGAAGAACGAATCCAGATAATTCTACTCATAGGGAATCGGAGTCAAAGAGAGGCCGCTGCTGAATTCAACAGACTGCATCCAGACCGCGAGCCAATAACACAGAGTTGTGTTAGCAGACTTGTTGCAAAGTTTAAGGAAACAGGATCCATAGAAGATAAACCACACAGTGGACCTTCAAGGAGGTCCACTGACGATGATACAACGACTGCTATCCTGGCTCATTTTAACAGAAGTCCAAATAAGTCTCTTCGGCGATTGTCCGCCGAGACAGGAGTGTCGAAAAGTAGCATCCATTGCATTCTTCAGGCTCACAAATGGCATCCATATAAACTCGAGATCCTACAGAAATTAAGCGAAGATGATCACGACCGGGGGATGGAATTTTGTGAATGGGCTACAGAAAAATATGCTCGGGATGCCAATTTCCCGTACACCATTCTGTTCAGTGACGAGGCTGTTTTTTATGGAAATGGTGAGATAAATCGACAGAATACCCGCTACTGGTCTCAAAACAACCCTCACTGGTATACCTCTTCAAAGGAACAAGGTGCATCTTGGGTGATGGTATGGTGTGGCATTTGGAAGGATCGCATCATAGGCCCCTTCTTTTCCGATGAACATGTCACTGGAGGCAACTAACTACGTATGCTCAAGGAAGAAGCATTTCCCAGTGTCTTGAACGAAGGAAATTTCCCAACATGGTTCCAGCAAGACGGCGCTCCTGCACATTACAGCACCCAAGTAAGGGAATACGTGTACCAACAATTCCCTGGTCATTGGATAGGACGTCGAGGGCCTGTGGAATGGCCAGCTAGAAGCCCGGATCTCACGCCACTAGATTTTTATCTCTGGGGCCACTTGAAAGCGCTGGTATACGCAGAAAAAATTAGGAGTGTTGAACATTTGCGGCAGCGCATTATTGGGGCATGTAACACCATTACTACTGACTTCATTCACCGTGTGCTTGCTGACTGGGTATCACGTCTGAATTGATGTATTGAAAACAATGGTGGACATATTGAGCACTTTCTGAAAATCAAAGCTTTTGTTTTGCCTTTTTTTATTATTTTTCCTATGATTCCGGATTTATGGGACACCCTGTACAATGGAATATATATATGATAAAAAATAATAGCATCACGAACGGGAAATATATAATAAAAAATATACAAAACGTTGTATTATCAATATATTAGTACAGGAAAATATATAGTTATATTAAATAATTAAATATATTGAAAATAATAATATACGAAACGTATAATCAAATGCATATTAGTACAGGAAATATATATAATTATATATATATATATATATATATATATATATATATAATATATATATATATATATACAATTAAATAAATAAATATACATCCTTTATGTCCTACGGGTTATATTAAATTAAAAATAATAATACACGAAACGTATAATTAATTGCATATTAGTACAGGAAAAAAAAAAATATATATATATATACACACCATCAAATAATTAAATGTACATACTTTATGTTCTACGGCGCAAAATGCTAAACTCACAAGTAATCGAGTCTACATTCACATCGATATTACTTTGTACTACGTGTTAAAACCGTCCAAGCAACACTTCACCGTTTAACTTATACGGATGCGTATACTCGATATAAATAGCTTTCATATCGTTCAATACTATTTTTGTGCCCACTTTACATTCGGTTGGCAAGTTATCTTTAAACACGGCTAGAATACAATCAAAAGCATACACAAAGAGGTCATCGTTAACCACATCATCATTATTAAACACAAGTTTATAAACAAGCCTTTCCAATCGAGGATTTTTTCTTACCGTCCCGAGCTTTTCAATCGCGAACTCTTCTTCACTCTGCATAGCGGACTGTCAGGGACAAACGTATCTTCCCATCCGTAATATAAGGGGCCTTTACGCGAGTTATGATAAAAGTCGAAAATATGGACATCATGATTTATGTAAGGGTTGTATCGAGTTTGCGAATGATATAGTGAAACATTGTAAAGATTGCCACATGGTATGTGAGCAGTATAAAAGCTCGAAATGTGAAAACCATGTAGTTGAAGCTGAGAAGAGGGATTGTGATGTCTGTAGACGCACATTTTTCAATAATAACTGTTTTGAGCCCCATAAATCAATTGGCACGTGCAGGAAAATGGGAATCTGGGAATGTGGTATGTTTCACATGATGGATAATTGGGGAAAATTCACGCATAAATATGATGAAAGTCAGTGTTCACATGCCATGAGAAATATAAGGCGATTGGAGTAAAGCATGTATGTTATATGAAAGACGCTCAGCCTAAAAATAGCACTTGTATAACTGTGTACTACGATATAGAAACATACACGAACGCTGAAACCAAAGAGGTTATTCCACATTTACTTGTAAGCCAGACTATCTGTGATGAGTGTATGGAGATCGAGTGTGATGAGTGTCACAAATGTGGAAAACGGACAAACGTTTTTGAAACGAATGCCCACGATAGCCCTGTGAAACTCTGTGTGTCCTATATTGTCAAGTTAGCGGACAAGTTCAAAAAAATGACTGTATATTCTTGCCCATAACTGGGCGAAATTTGATACACAGTTCCTTTATAAGGAGTTACTTGAGCACGAGTCATCTGAGATATTTACAGGTGATCCCTTGAAAAGAGGCAACAAACTAATACAGATGCAAATAAGAGGTAATGTACAGTTTAAAGACACTTTATTATTCACACCTTGTAAATTAGCAAAGCTACCGAAGGTGATGGGCGTAGCCACTGAAGTTTCAAAAGGATATTTCCCTTACACATTCCTCACCAGCGAAACTTCAGATTACGTAGGATTACCTCCACCCAAACATTACTTTAAGTATGAATGTATGAATACAGATGAACGTGAAGATTTTGACCGATACTACAACAGTTTTAATGAATGTAATCCTTATAATATAGCTGATGAATGTGAGCGTTATTGCGTGAATGATGTGCGCGTGCTTAGAGTATGTTTCCAGGCCTTTAGAAGGATGTATATAGGTCGTTTCAAATGCGATCCGTTGCAAGTCGCAACCACCATCGCCTCATTATGTTTTACGGTGTTCAAAAATAACTTCATGCCTAAAGACACCTTATCCGTTATCTACAGAAACAACCCCCGCAGTTATGGGTACAAGGCTATTTACTGGTTCATACACCTACAGCAGCAGACAGGTGTATACATAAAGCATGCCCGCAACACGGGTGAAGTACCCATTAAGGTTAATGGTCGTGTTTTTTGGGTTGATGGTCTAAGTGAAAACCGTGTACTCCTTTAACGGTTGTTGGTGGCACGGATGCCCCCGTCTTGAGTGTGGAATCTAAGGAGATATCCACGGTAGATCTCCTGCCGACTGTCTTGCGTGGACCCGCACCCGCGATGAACTTGTAGGCTCCCAGTTCACTCACAAAGTCTTGTGAGAGCATGAGTATGATGCACGGATGGAGGCAGATGGACAGTACCGTGAAGAAATAAACACGATCAAACGTTCAATGGTGCTGGATCCTCTCAAATGCGGTGATAGCTTGTTCCGAGGGCGTACAAATCCCTTCAAGCTATACTTTCCGTCTACGGAGGGTGTGAAACTCCATTACTACGATTTCTGTTCTTTATACACCTACGTAATGAAGAACAATCCGTACCCCGTAGGTGCACCTAAAAAAATGGTGGGTCCCACCATACCAATCATCGAGGAGTTTTCAGCCAACTTGAATGAACGCTACTTTGGACTCTCTTTCGTAGACGTGCTCCCCCTTCGCGATTTATGGATGCCGATCTTACCCGTCGTTATAGATCACAGGCTCATGTTTCCCCTGTGCGTGAAGTGCGCAGAAGAGAACAAAGGTGATTGTGACCATACACCCCACCAGCGTAAGATCAGAGGTGTATAGAATAATGAAGATACATGAGGTGTGGAGGTTTCCGAAGCTACCCAACCTTTTCACACCATATATAAACGCTTTTTTGAAGGCTAAGATTGAGGCGTCAAGATATCCGCGAGGGGTTGATACCGAAGATGAAAAAACGGCTTATATTCAGCGTTACCGTGAGCGTGAAGGTATACAGCTTGACTGTTCCCGAATTGTAAAGAACCCTGGCAAGCACTTTAGTGCAAAGTTGTGTCTAAACAGTCTCTGGGGAAAATTTGCACAGAACACTGGGAAAGGGAACGTTCATTTGACACAAAGTTATAGTGAAGTCTGGGATTATGCCAAAGCTGCCGATAAAGAGGTCGTGGAGATTGTGAATGTAGGTAATACATAATAAAGTACAACAATACCGAATTGGCCACAGATACCTCACGGGTTAAAACATAACTGTAGCTAGCTTCACAGCCGACGCACGCATCAAACTTTGGGGCCTATTGCATTCTCTTGGGCGGCGGGTTTTGTACGCCGATACAGATAGTGTGATATTCACAGCGAAGGAAGATGAATACATGCCTCCTATTGGTGAATTCCTCGGGGAGTTGACATATGAGATCAAGAATGAGTATGGAGACATCGCATACGCCTACTCTTTTGTCTCAACGGGGCCAAAAACCTATGGGGTACGGTTGAGGGTGGGGGAGGATACGAAGTATATCGTGAAGGCTATGGGTATCACGCTTAACCATGCGAACGTCGTATCGTTAAGTTTGACTCGTTGAGGGAACTAGTGTGCTTGGACGAAGAGGAGTACGACCGGCCGCCCCACCTGACTGTAAGTACCCACAATTTTCGGGCGCAGAAGCTGGGGGGGCGTGAAAGAACTTAGGGGTACAAAGGTGTGCCGTAACACCTATAGGGAACGTTATCAGGTGCCTGGTACCTATGGTACCATACCCTTTGGCTACCTTAATCCTTGATTGTATTTATATATACGTGTATTGATATGTTTATTTTCACGTATATTTGCTCCAATCAAGGTTTCATTTTCTCCTGCGCGCGTGTGTGTGTGTGTTACAGTAAAAAGCTAAGCCCCGCCCACTGTAAGACCAGCAACGTGAGTCCTGCCGCTACCTGAGCATGCCTCTATCCCTGCCTGCTCAGTTCACCACTGCATACCCTTGAGCTCAGACGTGTATTGTATTCTCCCGCGTAGAAAAAAAATAGTAATGGCTACCTTTAATATTGCGTGTTCAACATTTATGAAGTGGTATTTGGCAAAGTGCCAAGATGTGATGGATACTGAAAAATTCCCTATTTCCCCCCTCCTTTGCCAATTTTAAGGCTACATTGAGCCGTGCGAAGGACCAAGATGTTCAAATACTCTACGGGTATTCTGGCGAGGGCATTGTAGGATTTCGTAGTACAGACGATGTATTGAAGTATGTTATAGACCAGTGCTCTTTAACCTGGGCGGTACCGCCCACTAGTGGCTCAAGGATCTCATTAATCTAAAGGTAATTGCAATTAATTTTATTGTTTTATGCTGGGTATATAACTTTTAGTTTGAGTTTTTGCATTTTTAATTTTGGTGGGCGATACGGAGATTCAAAAGTTACAAAAGTGGGCGGTAAGCATAAAAAGGTTGAAGAGCACTGTTATAGACCTAACCTTTATAAAGGCTCACATATACCGCGAAGTAGAAGAAGCAACACGTTCAGAAGATAAGCAACGGTTATGGATAGTGAGTCTTGTTGATGAGTTGTGTGACGAGCGATATTATGTCATGTTACACCATACCGACTACTCGTACCCTACGGTTGAAAATGTAAATCTTGTCATCATGGAGAATCTTAAGTATTTTTACCACTATATTAATATATATCATGATAAGGTTTGTAGTGAGGTTGTGGCTAATGGGCTGTATGAGTTTTTAACAGACTTTAGAGACGACTATCGCTTGTTAAACAAAAAGGATAAATATGGACATGTGTTTCTCTCAAATAGTGCTCCTGATTGTGAAGATGTTTAGTTTGTGGAAATGAACGTCTGGTGAGTGATAAAACATTAAAGTCGATATTGTTTCATGTAGTGGAAAATTCCGTTTGTCCAAGAGCACAAGTGTTCGAACAAGCCTGTACACGCTTTAGCAGTGTGACGCGCTCCCCCCAGCGAGCCGCCCACCCGTGTACCTCACGAAACACGAGTTTGAACAAACTCATACACGTTTCATCAGCGTGACTCACTCCGCCCGTCGAGCCGATCCGTCCACCTGTGGCTCATAGTCAACTCAGAGCTTGAACCGAGTGGACGTGCGAATAGGATGGAACTTCCTTTGAGAAGAATTCTCAACGCCTTGTACGATGTCTCCGTGACGAAGTCATTGCGCGTGTTCAGGCGTGAAACCGGCACATTAACTATGTACTTGAAACGATTTGCAGGCAAGCAAGCAAACGTAATGTTATTTATTTAAGTGTTGAGGAGATGAATAGAGTCTTCGTGATAGTTGAGAAGTGGGGAGAGGACCGTTATAAAATACCTGCAGGTGTAGGTACAAGAGAGCAGATTAGTGACGCCCCCTCATATTCCGTTGTTTGCACGTTGTGTATAAATAACGAACATCCATGCATTCATATACGACTGATGTGGAAGAACGCATCTGATAATAACGTTCTTGTCCCTACGCGAAACCGATTCATCCTCGACAGAATGTTTGAAATCGTCGGATTCCGCAAGCTGAAGCCTATAGTAGACGCTCGTGTTACGGATATGATTTATTTTGACACGGTTCTTGAATACGCATACACCACTCTGCCCGACGGATTTATCGAATGTAGGAATGAACAAGGCAAGAATGGTCTAGAGCTGGATGCATACTTAAAAGGTTTAGATTCTTCGAAATATCCTGAACTTTGGTACAAAGCACTTGAGCGGTACAGGGCTGAGCTCACCTACACTGTTCACCCTAAAGAGCTGTACCTCTATATAATGAATAGCTGTCGTTACGACTTGGAAGATTATTTCAATTGCCGCTATGCAGAGTGAAGAAGAGTTCGCGATTGAAAAGCTCGGGACGGTAAGAAAAAATCCTCGATTGGAAAGGCTTGTTTATAAACTTGTGTTTAATAATGATGATGTGGTTAACGATGACCTCTTTGTGTATGCTTTTGATTGTATTCTAGCCGTGTTTAAAGATAACTTGCCAACCGAATGTAAAGTGGGCACAAAAATAGTATTGAACGATATGAAAGCTATTTATATCGAGTATACGCATCCGTATAAGTTAAACGGTGAAGTGTTGCTTGGACGGTTTTAACACGTAGTACAAAGTAATATCGATGTGAATGTAGACTCGATTACTTGTGAGTTTAGCATTTTGCGCCGTGGAACATAAAGTATGTATATTTAATTATTTGATGGTGTACATATATATATATATATTTTTTTTTTCCTGTACTAATATGCAATTCATTATACGTTTCGTGTATTATTATTTTTAATTTAATATAACCCGTAGGACATAAAGGATGTATATTTATTTATTTAATTGTGTATATATATATATATATATACACAATTAAATAAATAAATACATCCTTTATGTCCTACGGGTTATATTAAATTAAAAATAATAATACACGAAACGTATAATGAATTGCATATTAGTACAGGAAAAAAAAAAAAAATATATATATATATATATATATGTACACCATCAAATAATTAAATATACATGCTTTATGTTCTACGGCGCAAAATGCTAAACTCACAAGTAATCGAGTCTACATTCACATCGATATTACTTTGTACTACGTGTTAAAACCGTCCAAGCAACACTTCACCGTTTAACTTATACGGATGCGTATACTCGATATAAATAGCTTTCATATCGTTCCATACTATTTTTGTGCCCACTTTACATTCGGTTGGCAAGTTATCTTTAAACACGGCTAGAATACAATCAAAAGCATACACAGAGAGGTCATCGTTAACCACATCATCATTATTAAACACAAGTTTATAAACAAGCCTTTCCAATCGAGGATTTTTTCTTACCGTCCCGAGCTTTTCAATCGCGAACTCTTCTTCACTCTGCATAGCGGCAATTGAAATAATCTTCCAAGTCGTAACGACAGCTATTCATTATATAGAGGTACAGCTCTTCAGGGTGAACAGTGTAGGTGAGCTCAGCCCTGTACCGCTCAAGTGCTTTGTACCAAAGTTCAGGATATTTCGAAGAATCTAAACCTTTTAAGTATGCATCCAGCTCTAGACCATTCTTGCCTTGTTCATTCCTACATTCGATAAATCCGTCGGGCAGAGTGGTGTATGCGTATTCAAGAACCGTGTCAAAATAAATCATATCCGTAACACGAGCGTCTACTATAGGCTTCAGCTTGCGGAATCCGACGATTTCAAACATTCTCTCGAGGATGAATCGGTTTCGCGTAGGGACAAGAACGTTATTATCAGATGCGTTCTTCCACATCAGTCGTATATGAATGCATGGCTGTTCGTTATTTATACACAACGTGCAAACAACGGCATATGAGGGGGCGTCACTAATCTGCTCTCTTCTTGTACCTACACCTGCAGGTATTTTATAACGGTCCTCTCCCCACTTCTCAACTATCACGAAGACTCTATTCATCTCCTCAACACTTAAATAAATAACATTACGTTTGCTTGCTTGCCTGCAAATTGTTTCAAGTACATAGTTAATGTGCCGGTTTCACGCCTGAACACGCGCAATGACTTCGTCACGGAGACATCGTACAAGGCGTTGAGAATTCTTCTCAAAGGAAGTTCCATCGTATTCGCACGTCCACTCGGTTCAAGCTCTGAGTTGACTATGAGCCACAGGTGGACGGATCGGCTCGACGGGCGGAGTGAGTCACGCTGATGAAACGTGTATGGGTTTGTTCAAACTCGTGTTTCGTGAGGTACACGGGTGGGCGGCTCGCTGGGGGGGGAGCGCGTCACACTGCTAAAGCGTGTACAGGCTTGTTCGAACACTTGTGCTCTTGGACAAACGGAATTTTCCACTACATGAAACAATATCGACTTTAATGTTTTATCACTCACCAGACGTTCATTTCCACAAACTAAACATCTTCACAATCAGGAGCACTATTTGAGAGAAACACATGTCCAGATTTATCCTTTTTGTTTAACAAGCGATACTCGTCTCTAAAGTCTGTTAAAAACTCATACAGCCCATTAGCCACAACCTCACTACAAACCTTATCATGATATATATTAATATAGTGGTAAAAATACTTAAGATTCTCCATGATGACAAGATTTACATTTTCAACCGTAGGGTACGAGTAGTCGGTATGGTGTAACATGACATAATATCGCTCGTCACACAACTCATCAACAAGACTCACTATCCATAACCGTTGCTTATCTTCTGAACGTGTTGCTTCTTCTACTTCGCGGTATATGTGAGCCTTTATAAAGGTTAGGTCTATAACAGTGCTCTTCAACCTTTTTATGCTTACCGCCCACTTTTGTAACTTTTGAATCTCCGTATCGCCCACCAAAATTAAAAATGCAAAAACTCAAACTAAAAGTTATATACCCAGCATAAAACAATAAAATTAATTGCAATTACCTTTAGATTAATGAGATCCTTGAGCCACTAGTGGGCGGTACCGCCCAGGTTGAAGAGCACTGGTCTATAACATACTTCAATACATCGTCTGTACTACGAAATCCTACAATGCCCTCGCCAGAATACCCGTAGAGTATTTGAACATCTTGGTCCTTCGCACGGCTCAATGTAGCCTTATAAGTGGCAAAGGAGGGGGGAAATAGGGAATTTTTCAGTATCCATCACATCTTGGCACTTTGCCAAATACCACTTCATAAATGTTGAACACGCAATATTAAAGGTAGCCATTACTATTTTTTTTCTACGCGGGAGAATACAATACACGTCTGAGCTCAAGGGTATGCAGTGGTGAACTGAGCAGGCAGGGATAGAGGCATGCTCAGGTAGCGGCAGGACTCACGTTGCTGGTCTTACAGTGGGCGGGGCTTAGCTTTTTACTGTACACACACACACACACACACACACGCGCGCAGGAGAAAATGAAACCTTGATTGGAGCAAATATACGTGAAAATAAACATATCAATACACGTATATATAAATACAATCAAGGATTAAGGTAGCCAAAGGGTACGGTACCATAGGTACCAGGCACCTGATAACGTTCCCTATAGGTGTTACGGCACACCTTTGTACCCCTAAGTTCTTTCACGCCCCCCCAGCTTCTGCGCCCGAAAATTGTGGGTACTTATAGTCAGGTGGGGCGGCCGGTCGTACTCCTCTTCGTCCAAGCACACTAGTTTCCTCAACGAGTCAAACTTAACGATACGACGTTCGCATGGTTAAGCGTGATACCCATAGCCTTCACGATATACTTCGTATCCTCCCCCACCCTCAACCGTACCCCATAGGTTTTTGGCCCCGTTGAGACAAAAGAGTAGGCGTATGCGATGTCTCCATACTCATTCTTGATCTCATATGTCAACTCCCCGAGGAATTCACCAATAGGAGGCATGTATTCATCTTCCTTCGCTGTGAATATCACACTATCTGTATCGGCGTACAAAACCCGCCGCCCAAGAGAATGCAATAGGCCCCAAAGTTTGATGCGTGCGTCGGCTGTGAAGCTAGCTACAGTTATGTTTTAACCCGTGAGGTATCTGTGGCCAATTCGGTATTGTTGTACTTTATTATGTATTACCTACATTCACAATCTCCACGACCTCTTTATCGGCAGCTTTGGCATAATCCCAGACTTCACTATAACTTTGTGTCAAATGAACGTTCCCTTCGGTATCAACCCCTCGCGGATATCTTGACGCCTCAATCTTAGCCTTCAAAAAAGCGTTTATATATGGTGTGAAAAGGTTGGGTAGCTTCGGAAACCTCCACACCTCATGTATCTTCATTATTCTATACACCTCTGATCTTACGCTGGTGGGGTGTATGGTCACAATCACCCTTGTTCTCTTCTGCGCACTTCACGCACAGGGGAAACATGAGCCTGTGATCTATAACGACGGGTAAGATCGGCATCCATAAATCGCGAAGGGGGAGCACGTCTACGAAAGAGAGTCCAAAGTAGCGTTCATTCAAGTTGGCTGAAAACTCCTCGATGATTGGTATGGTGGGACCCACCATTTTTTTAGGTGCACCTACGGGGTACGGATTGTTCTTCATTACGTAGGTTATAAAGAACAGAAATCGTAGTAATGGAGTTTCACACCCTCCGTAGACGGAAAGTATAGCTTGAAGGGATTTGTACGCCCTCGGAACAAGCTATCACCGCATTTGAGAGGATCCAGCACCATTGAACGTTTGATCGTGTTTATTTCTTCACGGTACTGTCCATCTGCCTCCATCCGTGCATCATACTCATGCTCTCACAAGACTTTGTGAGTGAACTGGGAGCCTACAAGTTCATCGCGGGTGCGGGTCCACGCAAGACAGTCGGCAGGAGATCTACCGTGGATATCTCCTTAGATTCCACACTCAGGACGGGGGCATCCGTGCCACCAGCAACCGTTAAAGGAGTACACGGTTTTCACTTTGACCATCAACCCAAAAAACACGACCATTAACCTTAATGGGTACTTCACCCGTGTTGCGGGCATGCTTTATGTATACACCTGTCTGCTGCTGTAGGTGTATGAACCAGTAAATAGCCTTGTACCCATAACTGCGGGGGTTGTTTCTGTAGATAACGGATAAGGTGTCTTTAGGCATGAAGTTATTTTGAACACCGTAAAACATAATGAGGCGATGGTGGTTGCGACTTGCAACGGATCGCATTTGAAACGACCTATATACATCCTTCTAAAGGCCTGGAAACATACTCTAAGCACGCGCACATCATTCACGCAATAACGCTCACATTCATCAGCTATATTATAAGGATTACATTCATTAAAACTGTTGTAGTATCGGTCAAAATCTTCACGTTCATCTGTATTCATACATTCATAGTTAAAGTAATGTTTGGGTGGAGGTAATCCTACGTAATCTGAAGTTTCGCTGGTGAGGAATGTGTAAGGGAAATATCCTTTTGAAACTTCAGTGGCTACGCCCATCACCTTCGGTAGCTTTGCTAATTTACAAGGTGTGAATAATAAAGTGTCTTTAAACTGTACATTACCTCTTATTTGCATCTGTATTAGTTTGTTGCCTCTTTTCAAGGGATCACCTGTAAATATCTCAGATGACTCGTGCTCAAGTAACTCCTTATAAAGGAACTGTGTATCAAATTTCGCCCAGTTATGGGCAAGAATATACAGTCATTTTTTTTAACTTGTCCGCTAACTTGACAATATAGGACACAGAGTTTCACAGGGCTATCGTGGGCATTCGTTTCAAAAACGTTTGTCCGTTTTCCACATTTGTGACACTCATCACACTCGATCTCCATACACTCATCACAGATAGTCTGGCTTACAAGTAAATGTGGAATAACCTCTTTGGTTTCAGCGTTCGTGTATGTTTCTATATCGTAGTACACAGTTATACAAGTGCTATTTTTAGGCTGAGCGTCTTTCATATAACATACATGCTTTACTCCAATCGCCTTATATTTCTCATGGCATGTGAACACTGACTTTCATCATATTTATGCGTGAATTTTCCCCAATTATCCATCATGTGAAACATACCACATTCCCAGATTCCCATTTTCCTGCACGTGCCAATTGATTTATGGGGCTCAAAACAGTTATTATTGAAAAATGTGCGTCTACAGACATCACAATCCCTCTTCTCAGCTTCAACTACATGGTTTTCACATTTCGAGCTTTTATACTGCTCACATACCATGTGGCAATCTTTACAATGTTTCACTATATCATTCGCAAACTCGATACAACCCTTACATAAGTCATGATGTCCATATTTTCGACTTTTATCATAACTCGCGTAAAGGCCCCTTATATTACGGATGGGAAGATACGTTGTCCCTGACAGTCCTAAAATAAGTAGGGGTCTTGTACGATGTCTCACACAGCTTTTAAAAACATACACCGTTCTACGACGATCATCCATTCCAAATACAACTATACGAACATTCATTTCCTGTTCTACCCTTCTCAGCTCTTCTGGACCCATATTACGTCAAACTCAAGTTTACAGTCTACAGCTATTTTACGGGCACGCTCCACTACCGTAGTCAACCAAATTTTTTGGGTCCGTGTATTTAGTACAGTAAACATACGAGCTAAGACTACTGCTATAAAGCCGCAGCCACGATCGACGTTTATATGCCGTCTACAAATAGCCTGAGAATTGAAGTTAAGAGTATAAGGTGTAGCACTATGACCCGCAACACGGAATACACGGTCAATATTTACCGTGAAGTTGTCCATATTGAAGGCTATACTACTTTGAGAGGCCTGCATTATACGACCTAATATATACTCTATATCTTCAGCTGCCAAACGTCTGAACGGTATTACTACCCAAAAATCATCTACATCTCTGTCATTTGACCCGAATCCGAAAGACAGCCTCGTCCTGACTTCATGTTCGTCGCGGTTCTGAAGGGCAAACTCTACAATACGTTCAACTATGCGCCGCAGTCCGTGTTCAACACCGTTGCTATACATGGATCTACGGTCAATCCTGACTGTATACCGATTTCTAGTCAAGGCAGGGGTGGGGGTAGCGGTGCGCACCAACTCGAATGTTATGCCATCCTCAACAGAATGAGAAGTTGCTGTGGAGGATGTACCCGGAATTGAATAAGGGGGTATATTTGAGGAAGGTACTATTGTGGGAGTTGTGCCGTAAGACGTAGAAGGTTGGGCTCTATTACTGGTGGTCTAACAATCGGCGCAATCCTGGTGCGCTTTATACCTGACGTAGTGGGCTCTTCATCGTGCCTCCGCTTTGAACTGGCGCGTGCTACAGGTATCGCTGGTGAGGATTCGTCAGCGGGGATGGATTCTGTAGCTGCACAGTCAACCGGGTCATCTGTAATATCGATGATGGGGTGTTGTACCTCATCGTCATTCACGGTTCTATGGGAGAAGCGAAAAACAAGACTAGAATAAGGGTCATCACTTAAATATTTATTATATTTTGTAAATGACCCACTTAGGAGTGTGACGTGTTAGAAATGTGTTCTGTAGAAAAATTCAGGTTCACGAGCCCATCTACATGTATTATATCTGGCCCTACAGGATGTGGTAAAACTGTGTTTATGCTTAAACTCATTAAAGAAAAGGGAGAGATGTTTTCAAAATTTGTGCATAAAGTTATATGGTGCTATTCGACGTATCAATCAGTGTTAAACGAGTACCAAGATGATATTTTGTTCCACAAAGGTGTATATGACGTTAATTCGTTAAAGGGAAATGAACATAGTCATTATAATTGATGATCTCATGTTGGAGATGGATAAAACGTTTGCCGAGACATTTACAGTATTCTCCCATCTTAACATAAGCGTGTTCTTCATCAATCAGAATCTATTTTTCAAAAATAGATACATGCGCGATGTGTCGCTAAATACACAATATCTAGTCCTATTCGCGCAACGTAGAGATGTATCACAAATTGGGGTATTAGCCAATCAAATGTTCCCGAATCAGCGTAAGGAGTTTTTGGAAGTTTATAAAGAGGCAACAAACCAGCGTTATGGATATTTGCTTTGTGGCCTCTTTATAAACCTCCAAAAACTCCTTACGCTGATTCAGGAACATTTGATTGGCTAATACCCCAATTTGTGAAACATCTCTACGTTGCGCGAATAAGACTAGATATTGTGTATTTAGCGACACATCGCACATGTATCTATTTTTGAAAAGTAGATTTTGACTGATGAAAAACATGTTTATGTTAAGATGGTGGGAGAATACTGTAAATGTCTCGGCAAACGTTTTATCTATCTCCAACATGAGATCGTCAATTACAATGACTATGTTCAGTTCCCTTTAACGAATTAACGTCATATACACCTTTGTGGAACAAAATATAATCTTGGTATTTGTTGAATACTGATAGATAGGTCGAATAGCACCATATAACTATGCAAAATCTTGAGAACATCTCTCCCTTTTCTTTAATGATTTTAAGCATAATCACAGTTTTACCACATCCTGTAGGGCCAGATATAATACATGTAGATGGGCTCGTGAACCTGAATTTTTCTACAGAACACATTTCTAACACGTCACACTCCTAAGTGGTCATTTACAAAATATAATAAATATTTAAGTGATGACCCTTATATTCTAGTCTTGTTTTTCGCTTCTCCTATAGAACCGTGAATGGCGATGAGGTACAACACCCCATCATCGATATTACAGATAACCCCGTTGACTGTGCAGCTACAGAATCCATCCCCGCTGACGAATCCTCACCAGCGATACCTGTAGCACGCGCCAGTTCAAAGCGGAGGCACGATGAAGAGCCCACCACGTCAGGTATAAAGCGCGCCAGGATTGCGCCGGTTGTTAGACCACCAGTAATAGAGCCCCAACCTTCTATGTCTTACGGTACAACTCCCACAATAGTACCTTCCTCAAATATACCCCCTTATTCAATTCCGGGTACATCCTCCATAGCAGCTTCTCATTCTGTTGAGGATGGCATAACATTCGAGTTGGTGCGCACCGCTACCTCCACCCCTGCCTTGACTAGAAATCGGTATATAGTCAGGGTTGACCCTAGCTCCATGTATAGCAATGGTGTTGAACACTGACTACGGCGCATAGTTGAACGTATTGTAGAGTTTGCCCTTCATAACCGCGACGAACGTGAAGTCAGGACGAGGCTGTCCTTCGGATTCGGGTCAGATGACAGAGATGTAGATGATTTTTGGTAGTAATATCGTTCAGACGTTTGGCAGCTGAAGATATAGAGTATATATTAGATCGTATAATGCAGGCCTCTCAAAGTAGTATAGCCTTCAATATGGACAACTTCACGGTAAATATTGACCGTGTATTCCGTGTTGCGGGTCATAGTACTACACCTTATACTCTTAACTTCAATTCTCAGGCTATTTATAAACGGCATATAAACGCCGATACTGGTTGCGGCTTTATAGCAGTAGTCTTGGCCCGTATGTTTCCTGTACTAAATACGCGGGTAAAAAACATTTGGTTGCCTACGGTAGTGGAGCGTGCCCGTAAACTAGCTGTAGACAGTAAACTTGAACTTGACTGTAATATGGGTCCTGAAGAGCTGAGAAGGATAGAACAGGTTGTAGTCGGTGGTGTAGTGGTTAGCGTCGCTGACTACGAATCCATCGGCCCGGGTTCGAGACCCGACGACAGCCGGCGCGCAGCAAAACCCAGCTGTTCATCCTTCCACACAATAAAGAAAGTGGTTGGTAGATAAATGGGTACCCTAGGTGGCCTAATGGTTAAGACGCTGTGGTTATAGTTGTATTTGGAATGGATGATCGTCGTAGAACGGTGTATGTTTTTTAAAGTTGTGTGAGAGATCGTACAAGACCTCTACTTATTTTAGGACTGTCAGGGACAACGTATCTTCCCATCCGTAATATAAGGGGCCTTTACGCGAGTTATGATAAAAGTCGAAAATATGGACATCATGATTTGTGTAAGGGGTGTATCGAGTTTGCGGATGATATAGTGAAACATTGTAAAGATTGCCACATGGTATGTGAGCAGTGTAAAAGCTCCAAATGTGAAAGCCATGTAGTTGAAGCTGAGAAGAGGGATTGTGATGTGTGTAGACGCACATTTTTCAATAATAACTGTTTTGAGCTCCATAAATCAATTGGCACGTGCAAGAAAATGAGAATCTGCGAATGTGGTATGTTTAACATGATTGATAATTGGGGAAAATTCACGCATAAATGTGATGAAATTCACTGTTCTACATGCCATGAGAAATATAAGGCGATTGGAGTAAAGCATGTATGTTATATGAAAGATGCTAAGCCTAAAAACCGCCCTTGTATAACTGTGTACTACGATATAGAAACATACACGAACGCTGAAACCAGAGAGGTTATTCCACATTTACTTGTGAGCCAGACTATCTGTGATGAGTGTATGGAGATCAAGTGTGATGAGTGTCACAAATGTGGAAAACGGACAAACGTTTTTGAAACGAATGCCCACGATAGCCCTGTGAAACTCTGTGTCCTATATTGTCAAGTTAGCGGACAAGTTCAAAAAAATGACTGTATATTCTTGCCCATAACTGGGCGAAATTTGATACACAGTTCCTTTATAAGGAGTTACTTGATGACGAGTCATCTGAGATATTTACAGGTGATCCCTTGAAAAGAGGCAACAAACTAATACAGATGCAAATAAGAGGTAATGTACAGTTTAAAGACACTTTATTATTCACACCTTGTAAATTAGCAAAGCTACCGAAGGTGATGGGCGTAGCCACTGAAGTTTCAAAAGGATATTTCCCTTACACATTCCTCACCAGCGAAACTTCAGATTACGTAGGATTACCTCCACCCAAACATTACTTTAACTATGAATGTATGAATACAGATGAACGTGAAGATTTTGACCGATACTACAAGAGTTTTAATGAATGTAATCCTTATAATATAGCTGATGAATGTGAGCGTTATTGCGTGAATGATGTGCGCGTGCTTAGAGTATGTTTCCAGGCCTTTAGAAGGATGTACATAGGTCGTTTCAAATGCGATCCGTTGCAAGTCGCAACCACCATCGCCTCATTATGTTTTACGGTGTTCAAGAATAACTTCATGCCTAAAGACACCTTATCCGTTATCTACAGAAACAACCCCCGCAGTTATGGGTACAAGGCTATTTACTGGTTCATACACCTACAGCAGCAGACAGGTGTATACATAAAGCATGCCCGCAACACGGGTGAAGTACCCATTAAGGTTAATTGTCGTGTTTTTTGGGTTGATGGTCTAAGTGAAAACCGTGCCCCTGATGAGAAGACTGTGTACTCCTTTAACGGTTGCTGGTGGCACAGATGCCCCCGTCCTGAGTGTGGAATCTAAGGAGATATCCACGGTAGATCTCCTGCCGACTGTCTTGCGTGGACCCGTACCCGCGATCAACTTGTAGGCTCCCAGTTCACTCACAAAGTCTTGTGAGAGCATGAGTATGATGCACGGATGGAGGCAGATGGACAGTACCGTGAAGAAATAAACACGATCAAACGTTCAATGGTGCTGGATCCTCTCAAATGCGGTGATAGCTTGTTCCGAGGGCGTACAAATCCCTTCAAGCTATACTTTCCGTCTACGGAGGGTGTGAAACTCCATTACTACGATTTATGTTCTTTATACACCTACGTGATGAAGAACAATCCGTACCCCGTAGGTGCACCTAAAAAAATGGTGGGTCCCACCATACCAATCATCGAGGAGTTTTCAGCCAACTTGAATGAACGCTACTTTGGACTCTCTTTCGTAGACGTGCTCCCCCTTCGCGATTTATGGATGCCGATCTTACCCGTCGTTATAGATCACAGGCTCATGTTTCCCCTGTGCGTGAAGTGCGCAGAAGAGAACAAGGGTGATTGTGACCATACACCCCACCAGCGTAAGATCAGAGGTGTATAGAATAATGAAGATACATGAGGTGTGGAGGTTTCCGAAGCTACCCAACCTTTTCACACCATATATAAACGCTTTTTTGAAGGCTAAGATTGAGGCGTCAAGATATCCGCGAGGGGTTGATACCGAAGATGAAAAAACGGCTTATATTCAGCGTTACCGTGACCGTGAAGGTATACAGCTTGACCGTTCCCAAATTGTAAAGAACCCTGGCAAGCGCTTTAGTGCAAATTTGTGTCTAAACAGCCTCTGGGGAAAATTTGCGCAGAACACTGGGAACGGGAACGTTCATTTGGCATAAAGTTATATTGAAGTCTGGGATTATGCCAACGCTCCGGATAAGAGGTCATAGAGATTGTGATTGTAGGTAATACTTACATAATGAAGTACAACAATACCGAATTGGCCACAGATACCTCACGTGTTACAAACATAACTGTAGCCAGCTTCACAACAGCTACGCACGCATTAAACTTTGGGGCCTATTGCATTCTCTTGGGCGGAGGGTTTTGTACGCTGACACAGATAGCGTGATATTCACAGCGAGGGAAGGTGAATACATGCCCGCTATTGGGGAGTTCCTCGGAGAGCTAACTGACGAGATCAAGGATGAGTATGGAGACATCGCATACGCAGACTCGTTTGTGTCAACAGGGCCAAAAACCTATGGGGTACGGGTGAGGTGGGGGATGATACGAAGTATATCGTGAAGGCTAAGGGTATCACGCTTAACCATGCGAATCGGCGGGTCGTTAACTTTGATTCGTTGAGGGAACTAGTGTGGGAAGAGATGAGATGACCAGCTACCCCAACTGACTGTAGGTACCCACAATTTTCGGGCACAGAAGCTGGGGGCGTGAAGGAACTTAGGGGTACAAAGGTGTGCCGTAACACCTATAGGAAACGTTACCAGGTGCCTGGTACCTATGATACCGTGCCCTTTGGATACCATAATCTTTGATATGTCTATTGTTAACTTATTTATTACACGTATTTGTAAATATATACACCTTGAATATTTCGTTTATTAAATAAATCGTGTTTCAATTAGCGTTTCACTTTCTCCTTTGCGTGCGTGCGTGCGTGTGTGTGTACAGTAAAAAGCTAAGCCCCGCCCACTGTAAGACGGCAACGTGAGTCCGCTACCTGAGCATGCCTCTATCCCTGCGTGCTCAGTTGACCTCTGCATACCCTTGAGCTCAGACGTGTATTCTCCCGCGTAGAAGAAAAATAGTAATGGCTACCTTTAATATTGCGTGTTCAACATTTATGAAGTGGTATTCGGCAAAGTGCCAAGATGTGGTGGATACTGAAAAACTCCCTATTCCCCCTCCTTTGCCACTTTTAAGGCTACATTGAGCCGTGCGAAGGACCAAGATGTTCAAATACTCTACGGGTATTCTGGCGAGGGCTTGTAGGATTTCGTAGTACAGACGATGTATTGAAGTATGTTATAGACCTAACCTTTATAAAGGCTCACATATACCGCGAAGTAGAAGAAGCAACACGTTCAGAAGATAAGCAACGGTTATGGATAGTGAGTCTTGTTGATGAGTGGTTGACAAGCGATATTATGTCATGTTACCATACCGACTACTCGTACCCTACGGTTGAAATGTAAATCTTGTCATCATGGAGAATCTTAAGTATTTTTACCACTATATTAATATATATCATGATGAGGTTTGTAGTGAGGTTGTGGCTAATGGGCTGAGTGAGTTTTTTTACAGACTTTAGAGACGAGTATCGCTTGTTAAACAAAAAGGATAAATATGGACATATGTTTCTCTCAAATAGTGCGCCGGATTGTGAAGATGTTTAGTTTGTGGAAATGAACGTCTGGTGAGTGATAAAACATTAAAGTCGATATTGTTTCATGTAGTGGAAAAATCTGTTTGTCCAAGAGCACAAGTGTTCGAACAAGCCTCTACACGTTTTAGCAGTGTGACACACTCCCCCCAACGAGCCGCTCACCCGTATACCTCACGAGACATACGAGTTCGAACAAACCCATACACGTTTCATCAGCGTGACTCACTCCGTCCGTCGAGCCAATCCGTCAACCTGTGGCTCATAGTCGTCTCAGAGCTTGAACCGAGTGGACGTGCGAATACGATGGAACTTCTTTTGAGAAGCATTTTCAACGCCTCGTACGATGTCTCCGTGACGAAGTCATTGCGCGTGTTCAGGCGTGAAACCGGCACCATTAACTATGTACTTGAAACGATTTGCAGGCAAGCAAGCAAACGTAATGTTATTTATTTAAGTGTTGAGGAGATGAATAGAGTCTTCGTGATAGTTGAGAAGTGGGGAGAGGACCGTTATAAAATACCTGCAGGTGTAGGTACAAGAAGAGAGCAGATTAGTGACGCCCCCTCATATGCCGTTGTTTGCACGTTGTGTATAAATAACGAACAGCCATGCATTCATATACGACTGATGTGGAAGAACGTGAAACCGATTCATCCTCGAGAGAATGTTTGAAATCGTCGGATTCCGCAAGCTGAAGCCTATAGTAGACGCTCGTGTTACGGATATGATTTATTTTAACACGGTTCTTGAATACGCATACACCGCTCTGCTCGACGGATTTATTGAATGTAGGAATGAACAAGGCAAGAATGGTCTAGATTTGGATGCATATTTAAAAGGTTTAGATTCTTCGAAATATCCTGAACTTTGGTACAAAGCACTTGAGCGGTACAGGGCTGAGCTCACCTACACTGTTCACCCTGAAGAGCTGTACCTCTATATAATGAATAGCTGTCGTTACGACTTGGAAGATTATTTCAATTGCCGCTATGCAGAGTGAAGAAGAGTTCACGATTGAAAAGCTCGGGACGGTAAGAGAAAACCCTCGATTGGAAAGGCTTGTTTATAAACTTGTGTTTAATAATGATGTTGTGGTTAACGATGACCTCTTTGTGCGTGCTTTTGATTGTATTCTAGCCGTGTTTAAAGATAACTTGCCAACCGGATGTAAAGTGGCACAAAAATAGTATTGAATGATATGAAAGCCATTTATGTCGAGTATAGGCATCCGTATCAGTTAAACGGTGAAGTGTTGCTTGGACGGTTTTACCACGTAGTACAAAGTAATAGCGATGTGGATGTAGACTCATTACGTGTGAGTTTAGCGTTTTGCGCGTAGAACATAAAGGATGTATATTTAATTATTTAATTGTTTATATATTTCCTGTACTAATATGCAATTGATTATACGTTTCGTGTATTATTTTTAATTATTTAATATAACCCGTAGAACATAAAGGATGTACATTTATTTGTTTGTGTATATGACGCGTTCGGTGGAGAAGGGGCGAACGCAACATTTTCGAATTATGCCACAAAATGCAGTTAAAGTTTGTAAACTTTAAACCTTTGTATTTTTCCGGTTTATTAAAATGTTGTATGAATTTGAACACATATTTGAGTAAAATATTGTTGTGTAATATGTCGATATAATAAAACGCCAAGAAATTTTACATTATTATTTATTGATAGCTTCTGATGTTAACTGGTGTAATCCATTATTTGGTCCTCTTCGTCGAATGTTGTATTACCTGCTTCAACTGTTTCGGTTTCTTCCAGTTCCTTTAACAATCTTGTATAATAGTTCACTGCAGTTGCAGGCATTAGGTCTGATAATTCTTTGAGATCTTTTATTTTTTCCTTAGTTATTGGCAGCAATTGGGAATACTTTGGTTGCAGTGTCTGCTGGGCTAGATTGAATAAACTGACACTGTAGGATTTTTTCCCTTTCTGCAGTCTGATGGGATGGCTATTATCTGGGGTTGTGCGGTATGCAGTAGATATTACGTAGCCTTCTTTGTGTTGAAAGTCAAATATTAACTTTCTTGCATCTGTAAATTTAGTAGTTGTTGATTTCCTAATGACAATGCACGTTTTTAGGACGTCAAAATCGAGAAAATCAGCCTGTTTCATTTCTACAACTAGGAAGCGCTGCGAAACGGCTGTTGTTATGGCCGTAACAATTTTTTTTGGTGTAAATAATATTGCTGTAATTATTTTTTATATTTTGTTCAATTTGGCCAAATTGAGCATCACAGGGCATTGTCGAGTGACCAGAAAGTAGATAGATGTGTTCAATGTGAAGCAATGATGCGGAGTGAATTTCTCTGAGATACATTAAAACCTAAATTTTACCGTGAAAGAGTGCAGACTAACATTTAATTTTTTGCATAGGTAAAGCAAAGGTTTTAAAGGATAATTATACGACAAAAAACTCATTTTTCGAATTTTGTGGCGTTCGCCCCCTTCTCCACCGAACGCGTCATATATTTCCTGTACTAATATGCATTTGATTATACGTTTCGTATATTATTATTTTCAATATATTTAATTATTTAATATAACTATATATATTTTTCCTGTACTAATATATTGATAATACAACGTTTTGTATATTTCTGATTATATATTTAATTATGTAATATAACTATATATATTTTTCCTGTACTAATATATTAATAATACGTTTTGTATATTTTTGATTATATATTTCCCGTTCATGATGCTATTATTATTTTTTGATCATATATATATTCCATTGTATATTTACTATATATTCATCGTCCGTATGCTATTATTATTTTTGATCATATATATTCCAATGTATATTTCTATATATTTCCATTAATTCGCCTAAATAAACAATGATGTAATGGGTTTTATTTAATCTTTTTGTTTGTACACGGTACTTAATTATATCAATTGGCTGGCTTCTAAAGCGGATTTGTAAACCAGAATATATGCATTAATTATATAAATACCGCTATCTGACAACTCAACCTTCTAAGCCAAATGGCGGATTATATCAGAATATGCTTTAATTAAATAAATAGCGCAAACTGGCAACTCAGCCTTCTAAGCCAACTGGCTGATTAGGAACATATTAAGACAACGGCCGCTCGGCTGAAGTCTTAATATGCGCTTGGCTCCTGTCACGCGAACACCTCTCCTCTCTCTGAGGTTAGGTCTCCCCCAGCGAAGTTCATTGCAGCTTGGGGGATAACTCCGCCTCCAAGTTGCAGCATTTTCCCCCCATTGAGGGGGTACCTTGCAACAAAGGGGGTTGGCACTATATGGTGCCTTGCAACAAATGGGTTGGCACTCTTGCTACATTTACATTGCACTCGTCCATTTTGCGGTCATACTACTACATACATAGATATTAAAAGGTTCTGAAGTGCATGACTCCAGATTTGAAAAAATTTACTGGAGCACAGCTCTGAATTTACTTTTTTTCCCCTTACACCACTAGATAGGTTAATGATAGTAAACTCTTGAATTGACGACATACCAATTACAAATTGTTTTAGCTAAACATAATAATACAATAATGTACAGTTTATAACTCACCTTAAGTTTATTATTCATTGCAGCAGCAACAGTGGACGATGTTAGACCTTGCATGTAGGCATTTGTTGTGAATTTACCGCCATGTATGCTTGGCCACTGATCAATGGCTTTCTGTGTGATCATTACAGCAGATCTAGTGCCTGGAGCTGGACCCTCCTTCACAATTCTGCACAGCTTAGTCAAATGAGATGGCTTAATGGATCCTTTGTGTTCAACAATGTAACCAAGAATGGAGAATGTCCCTTCAGCTGGTGCTTCACTCCAGGCAGTTGATCCATCTTTATCAAAATGCTTTAATCTCTCTGTGATTCCTTTCCACAGCTGTTCTATATATTCTGTCAGCCAATTTATCACTGAGTCTTTTGTAAAACTACTTTCAGATCTGGTTCTGGATGGTCTAGCAACTTCAGCAACCTGGTAGTAATCAGAACGTTTCTTGATGTATTTGTAAACTTCATTTAGGATGTAATCCTCAGCTGTTAGTTCCTTTTGCTGCCCTGTGGTATCGTGCTTAAATTCAGAAACTACATCATTTGCATTTCCTCCATTAGCTAATTTGGAAATTGTTTCCATCACTCTTAACATAACAGTTTTCCCTCCTTCTTTATAAAATATATTTTCTACAAATTCTGCACTAACTGTGGTTTTTTGAGCTACTTGCAACATAATCTTTGTTACATAGGAAATCAATACATAGAACTTGGCACTAATTTCTTTCTCTTGTGGATGATAAAAAAAAACCACAATTTTCCACAAATCTGTCAAATTGATCAAATTCGTAATTAACCATGCGAGTATCAGATTTGAGTTTTGGTCTCTTAAAACCAATGATATTGTCAAGAACCATATTGGTATAGTCAAGGCCTGATCTCAGATTTGAAGTGTGATTCTGAATAAAGTCTAAAAGCTCACTTAGTTTACAAATTTTCTTCAATGCATCAACGTGGGCTCTGTTCACAAGATGCATTAAGTCCCATCGAAATTTGAAATTTTCTCCAAACAACTTTTTCATTTCGTTTTTAAATGGCTCGTTGTCCTTACAAAAAGCCCCATCTCCAACCATTCCAGATACCTTGGATTTAATTGCTTCTTCAGATAGTTTCAAGTGATTAGGAGACTTCAACACATCAAAAATTTCATTGGCCAAATAAACTCCTGATTTGCTGCGTACTAAATTTATCCCAGCAAGTTTTACAGTCTTATCTTCTTCACTCATAACTAATACAACTAGCATGCTTAATCCCAAAATTGTTCCAATGTCAGCTGTTATTGTTACTGAAGTTTGTTCTAAGAACCACTTTACCAGAGCTGGGCACTTGCGGCACATTTTGCGGTACTGCGGTACTGCGGTACTACCGCACTACCAAACCGGTACGCGGAAATTTGAATGCGGTAGCGGTACTGCGGTACTTTCAGCGATCCTTTGCGGTACTGCGTTATGCGGTACCGGTTTTGTAGTGCGGTAGTACCGCAGTACCGCAAAATATGCCGCAAGTGCCCAGCTCTGCGTGACTTTACAGTTTGTTCTTTAAGTTGATTATCTAATAGCTCACAAATTGTCTCGCACGCATGTGTGCTATGATTCAAATTTCCAACCTCACAACCTGACCTATGTAATACAGCTAGAAGTACTGGATATAGAGCCCATGCAGTGTTTGTTTTCATTATGTAGTATAAGATGTTGCCACATAAGTCTTCTATGCGTTTAGTAGTGTTCCGAGAAGATGTTTTCATCACTTCATAAACAGCAGCTCTTTGATGATGCTGAAGTTTAATTAAATGTCTCTTCAGGTGGGTTTTCAGATTTCTAAACCATCTCTCTTGATTTTCTCCTTGTTTGCATACATAGGTTAAATCTTTAACATTGAAGTAACCTTTTATGTTAGAATGTTTGTCTGAAGCACATGCTTTGGGGTCTGTGCAAGCTATGCAATATAATGTAAACATTTTATCATCAGAAGCATCATCAATATCTTCTTGATTATCATCATCTTCATCCTCAACAGCTATATCTACATCAGGCATTAGTGTCACTATTTGCAATGTTTTCCATTATATCACTTGGTACTGAAAATGAATCATCAGCATGCCCTAAATCCTTCTTTTCCACCAATTTGAATGTAGATTTGATCAAATCATTGTTCAGGATTTCTTGTATTGATTTACACTTGCTTAAATGGGCTATGGAAATGTCAAATTTGTTGCTTTTTGCTTTATTAGATTTGGATGCAACACTTGAACTTGAAGACATATTTTGACTCTTCTCTTTATTAACCACAACAGCTTGGTGAGTTTCTTTTGTTAGGCGCAAAATTGCATTCAATGTCTTCTGGATTTGGGAATTTTCAAATTCCTCTAAAGCAGTTTTGTTAGTCTGATGCGCAGATTCCTCACTTACCTTTTGTTTCTTAGGTGGAGGGGAAGCACTTTCTTCAGTCTGTGAAACATCTAGTGAAAAAGTTTCATTTTCTAGATTAGCAGTTGAAGAAGTTGGTTCATTTTTCTGAGGTCTAGCACTAGCACATTTTGTGAACAAACTAAATGACTGCTTTGCCGTATCTCTTTGCTGCACTTCATCCTGGTATTTCTTTACTGCAATATCTAAGCTGTGGGCCCAAACTCTGGGACCTCTCGTATTGTAAAAAAATTTTTTTTGGAATTAAAATGTTCCTCCCAGTTTTGCTTCTTTGAATATTTGTTCTTGCATTGACCACAAAAGTAACCCCTTTTAACACCCTCACTTTTCTCTCCAACTTCATCAATATTAGGATCCATTATTGATTATTGACTACCTGAAAAAATACAAAATAAGTAAAAGTTAGTAAATATAGTATGGTAAAAGTGATTAAAAGTAAGTAAATATAGTACAATGAAAGTAAGTAAAAGTAAGTGCTTTAAACTTAGTAAAAGTAAGGAAGAGTAAGTAAAAGTAGGTAAGTTAAAGTAAGTAAAAGTAAGTTTAAACTTAACTAAACTTTTCAATTCTAGAGTCATGGTGGATTACTTAAAACCGCACAAGTAATTATCTGGCCAATTTATCAAACCTGGCCGAGATCAATGGAACATAGTCCAATCCTGATAATTTTATATTAAAAAAATATACGTTTTAATAAAATTTTAATTATCAAAACATTGAAGCTTAACAAAAAATAAAAATAATTGTTAAATATGGAATTACCAACTAAACTTAAAATAACTAAATTTGTAATTTAAAAAAAAATTGGTTTGTACAAGAACGTATACGCAAAAAAATTGCATAACGTCTAGCGGATGAACAAAACCCAAACCCAAATTTACTTTTTCTCATGGTCAAATTTACTGGAGCAATGCTCCCAAGATCCCAGGAATCTGGAGTCATGCTGAAGTGTATGTATCTGAGTTTATGTAGAAGGTTTAACTTCACTTCTAAGAATTTGGAAATTTACCAAGTTATAGGTAGGGATTAAGAACACGTGTAAAAAGTTATCCAAGATATGCCCATTTTGACAGGCCTACAAATCTATTCCAGATATTCTACGATGCTATAATTCATGGATTAAGTAATTAATGTACGAGTAATTAATATCTTAGTATTTAGAACCGAGAATTAAATATATTAACGATATTTTTTTTAGTTCTACACTGTACTTATAATACTGATTACATTTATAATATTAATAATAATAATAATTATATATTACAATGTGGCACACACTTATTGACACAATGTTTTACCAACCCTATTTCACCCTAAGTTAATATCGAAAGGGTACACAGCCCAAAATGTGTGAGAAACACTGCTTTAGAGTAACTTCATCTGTTTGTGGGTGCGTCTTCTGATGATATTACCCTTATGGAAGATTTTTCTTTCCGTTGTCCCCATCAGATGGATCTCTCTGAGGAGGTTTAACCCATTAGTTAGTGCGAACGTCACTTTAGTGATTTTGTTCTGGCTAACGCCATACGATTTTATTCAGTCTCGGAAAAGACCTCTTGGCACTAATGGGTTAATAAATGCGTGTTTGACCTATAACCCTCCGACGTATGATCTTAAGAGGTTAAGAACGAGATTAAATAACCTATTTAATCAGATAAGTGGATTCCTGTTCAAGTACTGCAATCTACTGAAACACGTTTGTCGTCCTGCGATTATTTTTTTTTATCCTTCAGATTGTGGATAAAGATGTGATGAATTTCCCTGCGATCAGCTTCTGTAGTTTGAATCCGTTTTCGCCCAATGAAACTTACACTGTTAGCAATGAAGATAAATTTTGGAACATCTGGGAAATTCAAAATCACCACCTCTACGAGGGTAATCATGGTTGTTGTTATTAACGCCTTCTGACTTTTATTTATTTTAAAGGAATTAAGGTACAATGTGTATACACCTGACTTACATATCTCATCTAAGAAAGACCACACACACACACACACACACACGAAAATATTTCTTGACCAGGTGAAAATCAGACTTTTCGTCCCATCAATTTCCCGCCTCTTACTGACTGTCTTCAATTCCTCTTTGTCGTAATGTTACCTCACTTTCTCTTTATTATCGTTATTATAATGAACACTGATCTTCTGAAATCTAACTGCACGCCTCCTCATTTACGGAGTGCATGCAGTACCAGATTTTCGACACATTCATTCTCATTCCTTTTCTGTTCAGCTCTCTAATTCCCTTCTCAGTTTTTTATCTATTCAACCAGTCAACTCTGGAACAACCTTCCTCAATCCATTTTTTCCTTGTCTGTAACCTCCAATCTTTCAAACACAGTGTCCAGACATCTCGAAAACTTTGCACCTTGATTTTGGCTCTCTTCCTCTTCTATTGGAGTTTGGGGGGGGGAGGCATTTTTGCGGGCATTCACCCTTCGTCCCTCCTTTCTGCATAAAAAAGAAGTCAAAGGGTAATCATCTTTGAAATGATTTCATATTATGTAGTAAATCGTAGCTCCCTAGACATTTTTAAGAAACAGTTAGAGGTTTTCATGCGAGAGATATACTGCGTAAAATGTAGGTATTGTAAGAGTTTCTAAATAATGCAATATAATGCAATCTATTAAATGTCTTCCCCGCAGGCAGCCACCTTTCAATGGTGGGGGAGATTGCGTGCTCTGATGATGTGTGCCTTACTGGAGAGGGCCACCATACCTGTGGGACCCGACTATTGGGTCAGACTAAATTTGTCCCTGTCCCTCAATTTTGGGACTGGGACCGAGGACAGTGTCTACCAGTTTCTCTTGTGTTTGCCGTGCATAGAAACACCTACACCCAACGTTTCCCTACATGTGGAACTTGACTCTGCCTTGCTCCATGGTGGACAACATACTCCTTTGGCAGGAGATGAGTGTCAAACGGGAGCTTCAGTGTCGCTTCGCTGAATAAATCGGCTGGTCTAACGTGGGTTAGAAACAAGGGAACACTAATAGGTACTATCGACACTCCTTTCGGTCCTGGAGCTGTCATGAGACACTCTAATGGTTACCTGCACATTCCTCCCCTTCTCCCTGGGGTCGTTGGGGTGCCTACGCTCCCAGCAAACCTCTCCACCCGTAGTGGGTGAGGGGGTGGGAAACTGAAGTTAATTTTTCTCCCCATGACATTCATCGTCCTCCTCCGTTTAGACCTGCACTATCGAGTATCAGAGAGACTTTGATGCCCGTAAAGGAACTTCCTCAGTAAGCTTCCGTCAACGAAATCGATAGACGCCAGATCATGACTCTAAAATGCCTTGGTCATCTAGGGGAACCTTGCTGGAATCTCTAGTAGAAGATGTGGACTTAGGAAAAGTTAACAACTCTGAACCGATCACTTTATAGTAGAGAACGGTTCCTTCACATCTATTGACCTGGTTTGCTGATCTCCTGATGCTCGACTGGATTTTACTTGGGAACTGGCGGATGACCTTCATGGCAGCAACCACTTACCCATCTCTTTCTTTCCGGCTAGGAGCCAAGTTTGCCCTTCTGTTCCACGTTGGAGCCTGGACAAGGCTGATTGGTTGTTATTTAAGGAACTTCAGCTGTGAAGTTTACATCTGTTGATGAAGCTGTTCAATATCTCGCTTCTACTCTTTATGCAGCGGGTCTTCAATCTGTATCTCGAGCAGCTGGATCATTTGGAGGACGCCCGATGCCAGGGTGGTTTCAGATGATTGCCGCATGGCTCGTCGGGCGATGGTGGTTCCATACACCCCTTATCATCGCCACAAGTATAACCATTTCTTGGTCCTCTTTCGTCAGGCGAGGGTTCGTGCACATCGAGTAATGAAGGAGGCCCTCCGTCATTATTGCTCATCATTTGTGTGGAATTGGAGTTTTCCCCTCGTTCGGCAGACGCCACCGAGTGGAGGGAAAATTTACAATCTTCCCTCCTCCTCCCTGCGAGAGCTATGGTCTACGCTCTCTTCCTGTGGTGACGTCTAATATTTCATGCAATTCTCCGCCATCTCTGCGAAGAGTCTCTGGCACTTTTGCTTGACTTCTTTAACAGTGTGTGGCTGGAAGGTGCTCTTCCTTCATGTTGGAGAATGGCTATGGTTCTCTCTTTTCCCAAGCCGGTGAAAGACTATTCGCATCCATTGAACTATTACCCCACAGATCTGACTTCGTGCCTGTGGGAACTTTTGGAGATGGTTAAACGTTAGGCTGATCTAGTATTTGGAGAAGGGAGTTTATCTCCCTTTCCCAGTGTGGTTTCAGGAGATAGCGGTTCGGGAGGTTCGGTTGGAGTCGTCAGGCTGCGAAGCCTATGCCTCTAAGCAGCATTGCTTTTGCATCTTCTTTTACCTCGAGAAAGCTTATGATTCTGCTTCATCCCTTTGGGCTTTGCGGGCGTTTGCTCTTGTTTATTCGAGCGTTTTTGTCGGACCGTATCTTTCGTGCTCGTGTGGTGTTTATTCCTTCCCGTTCCCTCGGCCCAAGGCGTTTACCCTGGAAGTGCCCTTACTGTCACGCTCTTTGCCCTTGCTATTAACAACATTATGTCGACGCTTCCTTCCTGAGTTTCGAGCACGCTATATGTAAACGATTTAAATTTCTTTGCCAGACCAGGATTTGAGTGGTTGAATGTCACCTGCAGATTGCTCTGGAACGGGTGTCTTAAAGGGCGGATTTTCATGTCTTTTGTTTTTTGACCTCGAAGTTCACCTGGAACCAGACCATTTTCTGCTGATCGTATCACTCTTTTTCGATTGTATAGGCACTTGTTAGGTCGAAGCTTGACTATGGCTGCGAAGTCTAATCCTCGGCAACACCATCTCGGCTTCGGACTTTGGATGCAGTCCATCACGTTGGTATTTGCTTAGCTACGGGGCCATTTAAGTCCTCCCCTATTTCATGTCCTTTGAGTGAGACCCGGGAGGCTCCTTTAGATTTGCTGATCGTTTGGTACTGGTATCAAGTCCAACAGCTTCTGAACTCACTTGTACTCATCCTTTCGGGAGGGGACCTGTTCCCATTTACGACCATCATTCTGGTCTTCCTCAGCATTTCGGTTACTGGGCCCTATTTGCTGGATGGGTTTCAGCTTCCTCGCATTCCAATTGCGCCTGACATTTCACACAGTTTCAACGTGTGAAACGCTGCACATGTCTTTCTGCCGGTATTTCAGCGATGTCAATTTTGATATGCTTTTCATGGACCATCTCACCTTCTTGAAACACTGTCTCTATGCGAACCACTATTATAATACTTTTAAGCGACTATAACCGTCATCTGTTTTTACTTGCATTCATTTTGTCTTCATGTGGGTTCATGCAGTCATTGCAGTTATCCTTACACTTAATTTACTTGCAATCCATTTTATAGTTTTCAGTTTTAATTTTTAACCTGTAATATACTTTGTAGTGATGTACCGATTAATCGGCATCGGCCAAATTTAGCCGATTCCCTCACCGATTCTTTGAGGGCCAAATAAAATAAATACTTCAAATTAAATTAAAAAAAGTACAAAATTTAAAATTTTCATTACAAAACAAAATCTTATATTTATAGAAAATTGAAGACCAAAAATATTGTCTATGATAATTTATACTAATTTCAATGTGTAATTATATAAACATTTTACATTCATCAAAAATGCAAAACTTAAGTTAAGTTGCCCATAAATTCATATTTTCTCCAACTAGCTAATCTCCTACTCTACATTAGGAGTATATTAAGTTGTACCTTATAATTTATATATTAAACCATCTTATTATGTTGACTTTATTTTAATTATTTTAATAATTTTATAAACCCAAATTATCATAAATACCCATTTTTTTTATTCAAATTGGCCACCAGGGAAGTAGTATGACCGCAAACAAGACGAGTGCAAAGCAATTGCAATGTTGATCAAATGAATGCCAGTGTAAACCCCCCTACCCCCCACCAAAAAAGAGAGGAAGAGAACATCCATCGTCTAGCGCAGCCAGATGCATATTGAGAGCTCAGGTAGCATCACTTGGCTTAGAACTCGAAATCCGGCAGTTGGCTTAAGCAGCCATTTGGCTTAATCCGGCTTAGAAGGCGTAAATGGCTTGGTTAGATGTGTGTGTATATATAGTAATAACTTCAGTTGCCAGATTGCGCTATTTAATTAATGGAGGTATTCTTGACAGTTGGTTTAGAAATCCGTCAGTCGGCTTAGAAGGCGTAACCAGCCATTTGGCGTAGTAATGCTTCAACATCACAGCCATTAGAAGGCCTAAACCGAGTTACCTTAGAATGTCGCCACAATATAAATGTCCGTAACACGGAATAAATAGAGACTTTTAGGAGCTCATCCCATAAACAGCACATGGTGAGTTGAGGACTACAAGCAATCGTCTAAGTATAGACTTTTAGCTCATCCCATCAACAGCACATGGTGAGATGAGGGCTACAACCAATCGTCTAAGTATAGACTTTTAGGAGCTCATCCCATCAACACCACGTAGCCGAGATGAGGGCTACAACCAATCGTCTAAACCTTAAGACCTCTCATCAGTAACACAGTATTACACAGCCGCCGTACCTACGGCATTACTTACCAACACCTGACCAAAGCCGCTTTACCCACGGCTTTTACTTACCAGCTCTTGATAGACCAGCAAGGTCTCTAAATACGACCCAATTAATAGACAAAGCTCTTAAGCATAAACAAATGCGTTTGAGGCCAGGGGTAAACCGATAAGGTCTCTAAAAAAGGGCAACGCTAATAGTTTTTCTATTAAGCTTCTAATGGTACGAAACCACCACGAGGCCAATTTGACGTTTGGCAGGCATTCTTTTAAATAAAAAACCGAATATGATAACCTAAGTTTAATGCAAAAACAAATTTTCACCTTAATATACAAATTTATCCTTAAACTATAACAAAAAGCATTATGATTTTTAAAGCAAAACAGAAATTAAATTAGGGGTAACTATTTCATTTCTCTCTTTTACCTAATTATTTTGTTTCAATACAAATTTATCTTTAAACTAGAGCATAAAAAAATATTAATATGACTATTAAAAAAGATTATTTCGGGGTAACTTATTCATTTTTCCTCTTTTACCCATTTATTGTTTCAATACAAATTTATCTTTAAACTATAACAAAAACGTTAATATAATTTTTAAAACAAAATAGAATCTATCTGAGGAATGAATAAGTCAAATTTGGTAAAGACACGCGCCCCAGAATTCGCGGCTCATCCAATTACAATCCAACGGGCGGGGCATGAAAGCGAATCCAGGATCTCTGGTTGGTGGAAAAGTGTCGCTCACACGTTACGGCCACACCCAAATTCACTGAGAGCCAACAGGAAATTTGCGCGAGTCGAATATTGGGGTTCTGAGGGGTGGTTACAATCAGGATCACGTATATAAAAGGGGGCATTTTCAGCTGGAACCCACAAGTTATTTTTATCAATGAGTAAATACACATTCTCTCGTCATGGACACTTCCACCCAGTCACAACAGCTTTACTGTTCCCCACAGGTGTTTGAAGCCGGCTACTCCCTGCAGGGGCTTCGCTCCATCTTTTCGCAGCGGCCGATGGAAGAAACCTCTCCACACAAAACGTTGCAGAAATTTGTGATGGCGAGAAAGAACCAGCGGATGGAGGCCATTGAGATGTAAGTAGAAATAATTATGTGAAAATTAAAAAATTATCTTGTGAAATGTGATTTAAACTGATTGTCATTCTCGGCGCATATATATTATATATATATATATATATATATATATATCGTATCATTCAGTGCTTAATCCAGATTCCTTTGCAAGTGTTAATTAACTTATAAAAAAAGCCATAATAAACGCATTTTGAAGTGAAAGGCTATTCGACCGGGTTCGAGACCTGGTGTTGACAGACGATGCGTAGCATACCCAGCTAATCCTGTTTTTGAGCCGTTAGGCTAGTTGATGTTTATTTGATCCGAGTACCCTATTCGGCATTTTCTCTTATTGTAACTCCTTGAGACTCTCTTTAATATCTGCCCAGAGGCTCGAGAGACTGTGACGGTTGGCAAGGCTTAGTAATCCAGCTAGTCATCCTTCCACACAATATGGCTATTATTAGAGAAATGTATGAACTAATCAAATTAATTTAAAATTATCCTTTCTCCTTAAAGGTCCGACGAGGAGCTAAATCGTGTTTTAGAATTTCTTCGTGAACAACTTTGAAGAAAAGCAAATAGCCGACGGTGATTTGAAGATTGAAATTTTACCGCGCAGTCAACCCAGTGACCTGAATACGGAGGTCGAAGTATTGGCGCACATCCGGTCCAACGAATGCCAGGTCATCGAACTAATGCAGGGGTTCCCAAATTGTGTTCCGCGGAACACTTCTCACGGTATACAAGTGTTCCGCGGAACACCAATTTGGGAACCCCTGAACTAATGTAAGCTTTTTTCTTTTGGTTAAGAACAAGACAGTATTTTCATCAATTTATTAAATGATAGAAATCCTGTTTTATAAAATAGTACAATTTTTATACTCGACTTAAATTAGTTACAGAACTAGCATCCATTAAATTTTAAATAAGCTACAGAGCATAAGGCTAACATTATTGGAGACAATATTGTTGCAATTATATATTTTATATATACGAGTAAAACTTTACACAATACATCGATTGCGCACAACGGTATTTTATCTGCATGTACACCATTTCATCATTCAGCTGTGTGACGGGTCGAATAATTTTTTAAAATTTATAAATTCATTTCCACGTGACATGTGCAAGAGAAATGAAAGTCAATACATCCCGCAAGTATTACTAAAATATCCTTGTAATTGGTAGGGATTCCAGACAATTTCGGGGCTATGCAACTGTTGAGAAATTTTACAACAGGGTCACTCCAGGGGACGAGTCCAGAGTGAGTTAAAAAAAGTACATTCTTTCCCTATTTTTAACGTAGATTGCAAACCAACGAATCCCTTTGTCCCCAATAACATCTGTGTTTACAATAAGTCCGCCGCATTTTCTCGTAGTTGGCAATTTCAATGTTTCATTCTTCGCAAACACACCGTTAAGTTTAGGGCGTGTGATTTGGTCACTATTCATTACTCTCTGAAGTGTATTCGCATCCATTTTAAAAGTCAGTGACTACACTCCTAAATCTGCCAATCTCTTCTAGAGCTTGTGACTCGAGGTATACTAGTACACTTATAGGCGCGTCTATCGGTTTAGCGAATTCCAATCTAACCGAGATGTTCCCACGTTGTTGTGGACTTAAATGTGTATTTACATTAGCAGATAAGTCAGGAGTGATGTCAAACGGGTAAAGGTTAAACTGATCCATGAATTCTTTCTGAGTTACCCCAATCTCAAGCTCATCGCAAGCACCGGAGATATGGGCCAGATTACTATATGCTCTCGCGCAAAGAGGGAACACGGCGTCTGATGCGTAGTCCGTATACAATGTCCCTCCCAGCGCAACACCGTTGACGTATAGTTATGTTTTTAAGGCCGAAATTCTCGAATTTAAAGGCGTTCTCTTTATATTTTCCATTCACTGAAGCGTGATCCTGCAATCCAATTAATAGCCTTTTAGGTAGAGCCCCCAGGCCGATGTTTTCTGTTTCGAGGCCAACCCTGCGGGCACTGTGTATAGTTTGATCTGTACTCTGTTAATTGAGTATTTTACTGTGGCATGTAGAATTTTTTTCAATTTCTATTCGTTTAAGCGAACTTAGTTTTACTCGCCGTACACGAAGGTATGTTTCCATAACATGAACCACAACGGGTTTTGCGCCCCCTTCTTGATCAGCTCCCAGATTTATGCAGATCTCAGGATTCGTGCGGGTGAACTTTATTTTCATGTCGATGCCATTCACAAGCAGTTTCTCCTGGAATGTGAAGTCTGTACGCAGGCGTCCAAAACATTCGTACATCTTTTTAGAATTTGTAAATTTGTCCTTTATACTACTTTCGTCTTTAGTCTGATAATAGCCTTCGGCAGTTAAAAAGGTATCCTTCGCTTCTTTTGAAAAGTTGAGGACATTTTCCAGATAGGCTCGTAGATGATAATATCCCGTTCCTGCCGAGATGACCTGATTTAAATACACATCACACTAGCTGAATATGGCGTGTAGAAAGTTTGTTTCGGGAAATACAATTTTATCATCGCAGTCCGTTCCATCTGAATGGGCTATACGTAGTTTAGCGTACATGTGCATGCAGCTTGGATCAAAAAAGGGCCTGAGCTGGGTATCACGAATTCTATAGGGGCACTCGGGGAACTAATTGTTTAATGGGTTAATCGTAATAAAGTCACTGTTTTCAATAGAAACTTGTGTTGGGGCATATCAAAGAGGGACAGCTCCGATTTACAACATTGTGAGCTACACGGATGGATGAAGCGTGCCATGACGGGTCAGAAATAGTGCCACCTCTCTCGACAAGTAAACATCCTATGATTCGTGAGAGCAAATCCTTAGCTTATATCATTTAAAAAAAAAAAATGATCAACCATAGGTTTCATTCGCTTAGAACACTTCTTTTTTTTGTCCTTTTACGTTTAACGCCACGTGCTGGTAACCCCTTTTTCTTCTTCCGGACGGCCCTCTTCTTCCCACCACCACCACGCATTTTTCCAAGCCCATTCCCACGCTGGTATCTCACCCCTCGAAAGACTGTGAAAGGCCTTCGGGTCATTTTAATTTAGTGCGACGAAAGTAGAGCTTCACTGTTAAGCTCCCGTCACCGAATGGAAAACTTTTTCCCTCAATCGTTCTTATATATAATGAGATATTGGTTAATAGATTAGTCGCAACATTCACATAGTGAGGTTTGTCATATGTAATGCTCAAGCTCCTCCTTCTATGATTGGGGATGTGAGCAATGCGAAGCACACGCTCCTGAGTATCTCCAACAAATTGATGCTCCACGATATTGCTGTAAATATAGCACATGTTTGGGGATGGATAGCCATCACCCAATTTCTCCAATTTCAACCGATACATTAGGCTGGACAAGTCATGTTGTGCCTCGTGAAAGGTATCTCTTTGGAGCGCTGCACCATATCGGGCCTCGGCATAATTGTGAACAGCTTTGTCTTTAATATTTTTCTTAGCCGTTGATTTTAATATCAAGGTATGTGCAGGCGTGTCTATGTTTACGACTTCAAAAAGTAAATCGGGGTGAGCTATGACCTTTCAAGACTCTATTTAATGCCCTCACAATGTCCGAGGCTGTCATAATGACCAGGGTCTAGAGTTACTTTTGTACTGTAGTACCGTATCCCACAGAACAAGTATGTTCACAGCACCATCTAAGTTTATGCCTAATTTTTCACACTCGTCGAGTCTTCTAAGAACCAAAAAAGTGTCCTGTCCCTTTTCTAGTTAAAAATTTGGTGGAAAGCTGAATTTCGGATATCCGCACCTCATACGAATGACGTTCCAATTCAATGGGCCCATGGAGTTCTGTTACAAAGTTGGCCAGGGTGTTGTTAGAATGTACAGACAGAGAAGAGGACGGGAGTGTGACATAGAAGTGGTTAGGCGCCATGTTGCATACTATTTAAGCTTCATTATTGCATCAGCTTTTATATAGATGTTGAAGCTTTCTGGGTACCCTACCCATTTCACCAGGTACATTTTCTCTTTCCTGAACTTTTTGCTGCCTAAAATTTTTTCAATTTTAAACATTTTTTCCTAAATTAAATGTAACTTTCTGCAACTGCTCGCGGTAAAAGCCGCCTGCGATTTCTTCCCCATCCAAATCTTCAACGTAATAGCATTATCTCGCCTTTAGGTCTCATAGCCCTAACTTTAAAAATCTCGTGTCCATCCTTGCTCAAATCCTTTCGCGAATTTATTTCCCGAACGCGATAGCCTTACATAATCATTGATTTTGAAACGTGTAGTGTGTGGCGGTACTCTACAAATATCTCTTCGCACATGAGGCTCTGTGGTCGTACCTCTTTTTAAAACCTCGTTAGGCCAATGATTCCAGAATGTTTATATATCTGTATGTGTTTTTATGTGTAAAATAGCGATGCATGCGTTCCTTTATGGTACGTTGAACTCTTTCAGCTAAGGAGGCCTTATGTATAGAATTACTAGTGTAGTAGCCGATATTAAACTCTGTCATCATGTTCTGAAAAGCTCGGCCTATAAATTCTTTCCCCATATCCATACAAAAATAGTCAGGAATCCTGTTTTCTTTGAACATCAGCGTTTTGGTGGCTTTAGCAACTGTTTCGGGCGATTTACTCTTCAGAGGAATTAACCACAGATATCTAGAGAATACATCTATTATGAATAGGATGTAGCGGTAGCCATCATTATATGAATATCTTTGCATGTCTGTTAAATCCGCTTGCCAAATAGAGTCAATCGAAGCCGCTGTTGTCTTGGCTGTTTTAAACCGTTTTCTCACCGGCTTATGAAGTGTATAAGCATCCCGCGCCCGCAAAAACCTCTCATCTTTTTTCCTACTCCATCATTGTAAACATCTCTGTAATCTATCAACGCCTCTGTAGGAGGCTGGGCTAGAAATGTCAACGTTTTCTTAATATGTTTGCTATTTGCGTATTTTAGAGGGACGTGGAGAGGGTTGACCGTTGTTGGTTGGTCTCTTCTTTCTCTTCAGAGGTGCTACCGTTGGGGGTGATGGCGTGCTCAGTTGACACATGCGAGGATTGTTCCAAGTCTTTTAACCTGTTGAGATTTCCTATCAATGTTTTAGGGACATTTATTTGGCGTAGTCTTGCTCTAATATGCTTCCATCCTGATAGTGATGGCTTATCCCACTTTTTCACCAGATCGTGGACAATGTCGACGATATTCGAACCCTGTACCTTTGTTCCTTCAACAATGACCTCGACTGTATCGGTCCACTGTATGATGGGGTCCTCAATAGATTATAAAGACGAGCCTTTATTCCTCAATGTATGTGGGAGACTGCTTTTTAATACATGTTCGATATGTTGTGGGGGCGCACCGTTATTTTTTGGTTGGTCATCTCTAATGTCGGCCCATGTCCTATGTCGCCATGCTCATCGTTGTCCGCGCTGTGCCTAATAACCACGGGGATCTGTGTCAGATTCTTATAAGTTTCGTACTCATGAAGAAATTTGTGCAGAGCCTCTTGGTATAAGATTCTTTTATCATCAGGTGACTTTTCACTGTAGCATTATCAATTCGCTTTCCATTCTTTTAAGCCTACTTTTACGGGGTTCTAGAACCGTGTCTGGACTCTCTGAACTTTGCCGTGAAGCATACACCTCGTGCAGAATCACTACCACTTTCTTCATTATATTAATCTAGTCAGTAAAGGTCCTAAAACTGAAAATAAGATCGGGAGGAATGTTCCCCCCTTTGTACAATAATACGCTTTTTCTTCCCCACAGTTTGACTTTTACGAGCGAGCGTACGTATTATGTTCTTGTAACGACGTAGGCAAGTACCTTCTGAGGGAGTTTCATTGGTACATTACGGTTTATAATATTAAGACAGATTTCACAGATGCATTTTAAAAAGTCAGAGTCGATATTTTTAACAAACATCTACTGCAATGCACTGGGCAGACGATGATAGATTTTTATTAATTCGCGATATTTCTTTAGCCTATTTTTCATTCTGAAATATACACCGTTTCAGGCTCGTTTGGGAATATATTCGTTCTTAGAAGCACTCTAAACGTGTTTCGCGGATGAAGGTCACAAAGCAAATATCCGTAACGTTGCCTTGTAGCTTCTTTATAAACTTCCAAAAACTCCTTACGCTGATTCGGGAACATTTGATTGGCTAACAACCCAATTTGTGACATCTCTACGTTGCGCGAATAAGGCTAGATATTGTGTATTTAACAACACATCGCGCATGTATCTATTTTTTAAAATAAATTCTGATTGATGAACACGCTTATGCTAAGATGGTGGGAGAACAATGTAAATATCTCGGCAAACGTTTTATCCATTTCTAACATGAGATCATCAATCACAATGACTATGTTCATTTCCCTTTAACGAGTTAACGTCATATACACCTTTGTGGAACAAAATATCATCTTGGTACTCGTTAAACACTGCTTGGTACGTCGAATAGCACCATATGACTTTATGCACAAATTTTGAGAACACCTCCCCCTTATCTTTAATGATTTTAAGCATAGACACAGTTTTACCACATCCTGTAGGGCCAGATATAATACATGTGGACGGGCTCGTGAACCTGAATTTTTCTACAGAATCCATCTCTAACACGTCACACTCCCAAAAATATAATAATAAAAATAATATAATATAATATAATACAATAATAAAAATTTAAGTGATGTTCCTTATATTCTACAATTTTGTTTTTCCTCTTCTTCCACAGAACCGTGAATGACGACGAGTTACATCATCATGTCCCCATCATCGATATTACAGACGACCCCGAAGACAGGGTAGTTGTGGATACAGACTCCACCCCCGCTGACGAGCCCACACCAGCGACACCTGTAACATCACCACGCGACAATTCAAAGCGGAGGCATGATGAAGAGCCTCCCACGTCAGGTATAAAACGTGCAAGGCGTGCACCGGTTGTTAGACCCCCAGCCCTCTACGTCTAACGACACAACCTCCACACTAGTCCCCTCCTCAGTAATAGAGCCCCAGCCCTCTACGTCTAACGACACAACCCCCACACTAGCTCCCTCCTAAAATAAAGTTGTACCCCCTTATTCCTGTTCAATTCCGGGTACATCCTCCACAACAGCAGCAGCTTCTCGCTCTGTAGAGGATGGCATAACATTCGAGTTGGTGCGCTCGCTACCCCGACACTTGCCCTGACTAGAAATCGGTATAGTCAGGGTTGACTCTGGAACCCTGTATAGCAACGGTGATGAACACGGCCGGCGATGCGTAGTTGAACGTATTGTGGAGTTTGCCCTTCAGAACCGCGACGAACATGAAGTCAGGACGAGGCTGTCCTTCGGGTTCGGGTCAGATGACGGGGATGTGGATGATTTTTGGGTAGTAATACCATTCAGACGCTCGCAGCTGTAGACATAGAATATATCTTGGGCCGTATAATGCAGGCCTCTCAAAGTAGTGCAGCCTTCAATATGGACAACTTCACGGTAAATATTGACCGTGTATTCCATGTTGCGGGTCATAGTGACACACCTTATATTCTTAACTTCAGTTCGTGGGATATTTACAGAAGGCATCTAAGCACCGAGCGTGGGTGCGGCTTTATAGCAGTAGTCTTAGCCCATAGGTTTACTGTACTAAATACCTGGGTCAAAAATATTTGGTTGCCTACGGTTGTACAGCGTGCCCGTAAACTGGCTTCAGATTGTAAGCTTGAGTTTGAATGTAATATGGGTCCTGAAAAGCTGAGAAGGATAGAGCAGGACATGAATGTTCGTATAGTTGTATTTGGAATGAATGAACATCGTAAGACTGTGTTTTTAAAAGCTGTGTGAGAGATCGTACAAGACCTCTACTTATTTTAGGGCTGTCAGGGTCAACCTATCTCCCCATCCGTAATATAAGGGATCTTTACGCGAGTTATGATAAAAGTCGAAAATATGGAAGGCATCATGATTTGTGTAAGGGGTGTCTCGAGTTTGCGGATGATATAGTGAAACATTATAAGGAATGTCACATGGTATGTGAGCAGTGTAAAAGCCCCAAATGTGAAAGCCGTGTAGTTGAAGCTGAGAAGAGGGAATAATGTGTGCAGACGTACATTTTTCAATTATAAATGCTTTGAGCTCCATTAGTCAATTGGCACTTGCAAGAAAATGAGAATCTGTGAATGTGCTATGTTTCATATGATGGATAATGGGGGGGAATTCACGCATAAATGCGATGAAATTCACTGTTCTACATGTCATGAAAAATATAAGGCGGACGGAGTAAAGCATGCACGTTATATAAAAGATGCTAAGTCTAAAAATAAACCCTGTATAACCGTTTACTATGATATAGAAACTTACACAAACCCTGAAACCAAAGGTTATCCCACATCTACTCGTAAGCCAGACTATCTGCGATGAATGCATGGAGGTTGAGTGTGATGAGTGTCACAAATGTGGTAAACGGACAAACATTTTTGAAACGAATGCACACGACATCCCTTTGAAACTCTTTGTGTCCTATATTGTCAAGTTAGCGGACAAGTTCAAAAAATTTACTGTGTATATTCTTGCCCATAACGGAGCAAAATTTGACACAGTTCCTTTATAAGGAACTGCTTGAACAAGAGTCAGCCGAGATATTTACATGCGACCCCTTAAAAAGGGGAAAAACTTATACAAATAAGAGGTAATGTTCAATTTAAAGATACTTTATTATTCACACCTTGTAAACTAGCCAAGCTACCCAAGGTGATGGGTGTAGCCGCAAAAGTTTCAAAAGGGTATTTCCTTTACACTTTCCTCACTATCGACACTTTAAATTACGTAGGACTACCTCCCCCCAAACAATACTTTAACTACATGAGTGATAGTGAGCGTGAAGATTTTGACCGCTACTACAATAGTTTTAATGAAGATAATCCTTACAATATAGCGGATGAGTGTGAGTGCTATTGTGTGAATGATGTGCGCGTGCTTAGAGTATGTTTCCAGGCCTTTAGAAGGATGTACATAGACCGTTTCAACTGCGACCCGCTGCAAGTCGCAACCACGATCGCCTCATTGTGCTTTACGGTGTTCAAGAACAATTTCATGCCTAAAGACACCTTAGCCGTCACTCACAGAAACAACCCTCGCAGTTATGGGGACAAGGCTATTTACTGGCTCATACACATACAACAGCAGACCAGAGTATACATAAAACACGCCCGCAACACGGGAGAAGTATTCATTAAGGTCAAGGGTCGTGTTTTTTGGGTTGATAGTCTAAGCGAAGACCGTGCCACTGTTAAGAAGACTGTGTATTCCTTTAACGGTTGCTAGTGGCATGGATGCCCACGTCCTGAGTGTGGAATAGTAGGATATCCACGGAAGATCTCCTGCCGACTGTTTTGTATGGACCCGCACCCGCGATCAGCTTATAGGCTCCCAGTTCACTCAAAAAGTATTGTGGGAGCACGAGTATGATGCACAGATGGAAACAGATGGACAGTACCATGAAGAAAATAAACACGATCAACCGTTCAATGGTGTTGAATCCTCTCAAATGCGGTGATAGCTTGTTCGGAGGGTGTACAAACCCATTCAAGCTATACTTTCCGCCTACGGAGGGCGTGAAATTCCATTACTACGACTTCTTTTCTTTATATCCCTACGTGATGAAGAACAATCCGTACCACGTAATTGCACCTGAAAAACTGGTGAGACTTGACCTGCACACCATCGAGGTGTTCTCACAAATTTAAACAAGTATTATTTCGGTCTTTCTTTCGTAGACGTGCTCCCCCTCGCGATTTATGGATGCCGATCTTACTCGTCGTTATAGATCACAAGCTCATGTTCCCCCTGTGCGTGAAATGCGCAGAGGAGAACAATGGGTCCTGTAATCACACAACCAACCAACGGAAGATCAGATGTGTATATACAAGTCCTGAGCTGTCCCTAGCCGTCCGCCATGGTTACAAAATATTGGATATATATGAGGTGTGGAGGTTTCAGAAGCTACCCAACCTTTTCACGCCGTATATAAATACTTTTTTGAAGGATAAAAGTAGAAACATCATGCTACCCGCGAGGGGTTGAGAGCGAGGGTGAAAAATCGGCGTATATTCAGCGCTACCGTGAAGGGATACAACTTGACCGGGCCCAAATTGTTAAGAACCTGACAAGCGCTTTAATGCAAAGTTGCCTAAATAGTCTTGGGGCAAGTTTGTACAGAATACAGGCAAGGGGAACGTTCATTTGGCCCAAAGTTATAACGAGGTGTGGGATTATACCAATGCTCCCGATAAAGAGGCCATGGAGATCGTGAATGTAAGTAACACGTACATAATGTACATCATCACCGAATTGGACAGATACCTCACGTGTTACAAACATACCTGTAACCAGCTTCACAACGGCATACGCAGGCATCAAGCTTTGGGGACTACTGCATTTTCTTGGGCGGAGGGTGCTGTACGCTGACACAAATAGCGTAATATTCACAGAGAGGGAGGATGAATACATGCCGGCCTATTGGGGAATTCCTCGGAGAGTTGACAA
>JAJOZX010013019.1:0-22500 GCA_023014485.1 Bathynomus jamesi
TGGAAATTTTACACTTCCACATCAACGAGCAAATAAACTGACTTCGTAAAAGAGCTTACTTAGCTTATTTTGGCATAAAACTGGGGGACCAAGATAAATCGTGGGCTCCACATAAAGCCTGCACTATATGCATTGAAAGACTGCGACATTGGACGAAGGGTTCGGATCAAAAAATACCTTTTGGAGTTCCGATGGTAAGTTTATGATTTCATAAAACTACGTAATTTAATCACTAGTATACTGTAACTTACCTAAATGTAATTGTAACTTAGGTACATAAACAAAAATTTACAGAAAATGTTTATAAGAATCTCAATATTGCATAAGGTTGAAACACATAGAAAGTTAAATGTTTGGGTGATAACTTTTGATAAAATTCATAAAAAAAGTCTCTCGTCGCTTTTGTTAACGCTTTACAATTTTTTTTCCATATCAGGTGTGGCGAGAGCCTACTAACCACGAGACCGATTGCTACCTTTGCTTTGTCAAGACTTCGGGCTTCACTAAGAAAAATAAACATTGTATCGAGTACCCAAATTTCGACACCGCGATACGACCTGTGCTACATTCAATGAGATCCCCATTCCAAAATTTAAGGGTCTGCCAACTCAAGAATTAGTTGAAGATGTTCCTGAAAATATTGTTATGCACTTTGAGGTCAGACACCGATTTGACCCAGCGTATTTGAAAGTCAAAACGATCCGCAAAAGTTTAACCAGGCCGAGTTGAATGATCTTGTAAGGGATCTAAATTTGCCAAAAAAGGCTGCGGAAATTTTAGCTTCAAGACTTAAGAGAAAAACTTGCTTACTTCAAACACATACATTTCATTTTACAGAAAAAGAGAAGAAGACTTGTTAAATATTTTAGAACAGAGGATAGTTTAGTATATTGCTGCGACATAGTTGGTTTGTTAAAGAAGATGGGGTTGAGTCTTACGATGCAAATGAATGGCGCTTGTTTTTAGACAGTTCGAAAAGAAGTCTTAAGTGTGTGTTGTTGCATAATGGCAATCTATACGGCTCGATACCGATTGGGCACTCAACAAATTAAAAGAAAAGTATGAACATATAGAAAAGGTTTTAAATCTTATCAAATATAGGGAGCACGAGTGGATCATGTGTGTTGACTTAAAAATGGTTAATTTTCTGCTAGGACAACAAGGAGGGTATACTAAATATCCCTGCTTCCTTTGCTTATGGGACAGCAGAGCCAAGGAAGAACATTATTTCAAACAAATCTGGCCAGCACGAACATCACTTACTGTCGGAGAAAAAAACGTAATTAATCCACCTTTAGTGAGCAGAGATAAAATCATATTTCCTCCTCTGCATATAAAAACTAGGCCTCATTAAACAATATGTAAAAGCTTTAGATACGAACGGCGAGTGTTTCAAATACATAACTTCAAAATTTCCAAGTTTAAGTTATGAAAAAATCAAGGCGGGAATTTTCGACGGTCCACAAATAAGAACAATGATTAAAGACAGCAATTTTCCTAATGTCATGAATGAACGCGAAAAAAATGGCTGGTTCTCATTCGTGGACTTGATAGAAAACTTTTTAGGCAATTATAGGGCAGATAACTACGAAGAAATCGTAAAAAAAACTTTTAAGGGACTACAAAGAGTTAGGTTGCAATATGAGCATAAAAATGCATTTTTTGAATAGCCATCTTGACAATTTCCAAGTAATTTAGGTGATGTAAGTGACGAACAAGGGAGAGATTCCACCAAGATATCAAAATTATGGAGGAACGGTACCAAGGCCGCTGGGATTCCCACATGATGGCTGATTACTGCTGGTGCTTGAAAAGAGACCTGCCATCAACAAGCAAATACGCTAGAAAGTCTTACAAAAGAAAATTTTGCCACAGTGAAAGCTTCATATCTGTTTGTTTTTTATTTTAAGTCATTTCTATCGTTATAATGTAATTTTACTGTAGTTTGAACTGCTTGTATTCATGAAACTTGAAAAAAAAATTAACACATGACTTAATTTTTTAGTACTAATTTGAAAAATCTGGAAAATGGCACATAGGCTGTCGACAAGAATCAGGACCTGATAGAGCCAAACCGAGTTGAAATTCGTATTCAGCGCACCCAAATTACCTAGAATCAAGTGTCAGATATCATTCAATAAAATACGTGTTGCCCAGTGTATTTATGGTTCATTTTTACAGGGCTCTTCCCTCTAGAATGATATTAATATAATAACGTAACATCCTAACTAAGGCTAACTAGATGATAACTATTGGTTTTATAATACAGATTTATATATACAACATAAGTCGGGTGGTTTAAGTCTAGTTCACGTGGTCTGGGTACGCACTCTTGGTCGTGCATAAATAGTTTCATGTTCCGTGTCACTGGGTTTTCTTTGTTCCCAGAATGATCTTTTCATCACAAATACACCGAGGATAATAGCACACACAATAATGATACTAACGGCAGATGTTGAGAAAATGGTTACCGGTTGTAGTATTTGTAAGAGGTTTTTTGGTTATCATCCGAAATTTTAAACCGGCTCAATTGATCATTCCATTCAGGGGCATGCAGTTCGGGTAGGATGGTTACAGGTTTTATGGAGAGATTTAAGATCTCTATGACGGGTTTAAATTTAATTTGCGACGGAAATGGGTATGAGTTATTAAGGGTAACCTTATACGGGTTGTATATTTGGAGGGCTTTTGAACGCAAGGAGCAACCAATTGGTAGCCGAATAATCATAGGGATTGTAATGAGGGAATAATTTGATGGACACTCGAGGGTAGCGGCAGTCCTGTTCGCGAAGGAAACCCAGATGTCTGGTCCAATTCGTAGTTGGATGGTTTTAGGGGAATGAAATTTTTTAAATGAACATACGGGGGCATGCCGGTCACGAATTAAATCGACAAAGCAAGACCTAGTAGTGGGAAGAATAACTGGTTTGAGTGGAGGGCAGATGAGTTGTTTATTTGGTTGCGGGAATCGGCAATGCCGGACGTCGCTATCTGACATCATAGAATAAGCTGATAGATCTTTGGTGAGGAAAAGGTAAGGTGGTACGGTGGGTAAATACAATCGATAGACATTAGAGTTATTTTGGTAGGGTGTTGGGAAAGGGTGAAATCTATATACGTCATAAGTGAGGAAATCGAAAAATGGTATAATTATGAGGTATGTGTAGGGGCGTGGTCCATGTACAGTCCAGGTGTATTCTAGAAATTGAGGGTAATTAGTGTGGTTGAGTGGGAATATGGGTGATAATTTTAATTGTGACTGGGCGGTGTGAATCAAGGACTGGAGTATTTCCCATGGTATTAGGGTGGAAAGAGTGATTTTTCCATGGGCTAGCTGGGTTGCACGCAAAACCTTGGAATGAATCGTAGTTATTCGTTGTAAGTATTTATCGATTAGGGTTACTTGTATGTTCATTATTTCTATTAATTCTAGATATCGTTTGTGTTCTTTGTATTGAGCTAACATGGATTCAAGGTATGTGAATCTGTCCGAAAGGGAGTGAAGGAAGCGATTGTTTTCGTGTAATGACCTAATAGTTTGTTCTAACATGTGTCCATTATATTGTCGATTCCGAGCGAAGAGATTCAATTTAAGTTCAACTCTTTTAATATCTTCTTCGGTTGCTAATCCGAATAAACCTTTGAACAGTTTCCCTCCTATATCTATCAGTCCCCTTTTACTTCTTTGGTTAAAGTTTTCGGAATTTTTGGTTTCAGTTTGTATCCATGGTAAGGCTAATATTTCTGATAGGGCGCGTGCTGTAGTTTGAATATTTTCGAGGGTATTTTCTAACAGAACGCGACTTATCTGATCTTTTCCTTGGAAAGAATTTTGGACTTTACTTTCAAACGTTTCTAATTGGGTTTGTATCTGAAGGAGATTGATTTTAATTCTAGCAGGGGGTTGCAAATTTATATAAAGGTCTGCATGCCCTTTCAAAAATTTACCTTCTGCAAGTTTTTCTATAACAACTCCGGTAGAAATTTTAATGCTAGGTCTACAAGAGTAAATAATTTGGAAAATTATAAGGGGGACAATTTTATTCATTTCTACGCCTTAAGTTATACGGAGCTGGGTAGTTGTGTGGATACTTGTGTTTGTGGGCGAAGGGGTCGGCCTCGTTTTGGTGGCAATGGGGGTCGACCGTTGAGCTCGGATTCTGAGCGGGTTCGTTTCTTATGTGAAGGTTCTAGTTCACGTGGGTGATGCATTTGCGGGCGGTATGTCGGGTCCGTGCGTCGATCATCAATCGGCGAGGGTGGTGACAGAGGAGATGGTGGAGTTGGAGGAGATGGTGGAGTTCCACTGAGTGATTCTCTCGAAGGGGTTTCTCCAGGGTCTGGGTCCGATGGGACGCTTGGCTCTGGGGCCTCCTCTTGTTCAGAGATTGCCTCGAGTAATGGTGGTATTACGAGGTACCAATCTTCGTCATGGGTAGCGGTTCCCGCGGTGACTACTTCAGTTTTTTGATCCCTGCCCGATTTGTTAATATCTTGACCTTTTGAAGGATAGGCGGCTCGAACGCCTGGCAGCTGTTTTTTGGGAAGGTGTTGCTCGGAAGCTATCTTCAAATTGTCAGCGTGAATGATCTTTAGTTTGGAATGATCCCGGAGGTCGAGGATTTCATAACGATTTTTTCCGAGGTCTTTCATAATCCTATATGGGCCATCCCATTTCGGGTATAATTTGCGATGAGCCCCTGGCGGTTTCACGCTCTTCAGATAACATCGCATACCAACGATTATAGTCCGTTGACGGGGATGACGCCTATGTTGTTCTTGCTCCATCTGTTGGTTTCGTTGGTCGAGGGCATAGCGGATTATGTCAAAAATCTTGAAAGATCGTTCAGCTAGTTGCTGATTTGCTTCTGCCATTTCGGAAGATGTTAGGACTGCCGGGTCGGTTTGGTCGGGCAAATCAAAAGGTAGACGCTTGTCGTAGTGATATAGAACGAAATGAGGGGTGTCCCCGATGGACACATTATAGCCATTGTTGATGGCTGTTTGTACCATGGGAAGGGAATCATCCCATGTACGGGAGGATGCATCGACAACGTGGCGCAGGGCTTCCAAGATCTTTCGATTGTGTCTTTCCACTAAGCCGTTTGCCTGCGGGTGGTATGCCACAATGTGTGTATTTTTAATTCTACACATGTTACAAAGTGACTCGAACAGTTTGGAAGTGAAACTACGGGCGTTATCCGAGATTAGGATGGAAGGAGTGGTATGGTTTTGGATGACGCGTTCCACTAGGGCTCTTGCCACAGTTTCCGAGGTCTGATCTGGAATGGCGGCTACTTCGCTGTAACGCGAGAAGTGGTCCGTAAACACAATGATGTACTGATTTCCCTTTGATGTTTTGGGAAATGGTCCCAGTATATCCATTCCAGTTCTTTGCCAGGGCCTCTGGCATACTGGATATTTATGCATTGGAGCGGTGGATGGTACGTTGCCCTTATGCTTTAAACACGACGGACATTCGGCGATGTATTCATGTACCGTTCTGTTCATCTCGGGAAAATGGTATCGCTCCAAAAGACTTTTGATGGTGCGATCCGGCCCCATGTGTCCATAAAAAGGTGAGTCGTGACAAAGTCCAATGGCTATATCAACGAGATCCTTTGGTATCTCCACGAGGTCGTTTCCATCTTCGTTCCTGAAATGTACGAGCCCATCTTTGAGGTTGTACTGTTCTTTTACCTTCGATGGTTCCTTTTGTTCCAGGCGCGCCCGAAGGTTTTGGGTGTGTTGGTCCTGTTGTTGGGAGTATTGCAGACACTCGTAGTCGAACACAGGAAGAAGTCCTATTTTATTCACTCGGGCGTCGGGCTTGAGTCTCGACAATCCGTCTGGAATAACTTGCAGTTTTCCCGGTTTGTATACGATTTTCGCTGCAAAATCCTGAATCAACAGAGCCCATCTACTCAATCGTCCTTCAAGTAGCTTGTCCTTGAAGAGGTACGTGAGTGGCTTATGATCAGTCTTGATGGTTACATCGTAGCCATAGACGATATTTCGGAATTTTTTCAAAGCCCAATATACCGCTAGGGCCTCTCGGTCCGTAGTGGAATAATTCCGTTGAGGTGCAGAGAGAAGTTGACTGGCATAAGCAATGGGTAATTCCACACCGTCTACGTCCTGTAACAGGACGGCTCCTAGTCCATAGGAGGAAGCATCTGTGGCTATGATGAAGGGTCTTGTGTAATCAGGATATTGTAAAATGGGATGACAGGTTAGTTTATTAATTAAAGTTTCAAAGGCATGTTGGTGATCGGATTCCCAGTTAAATTTCGAATTTTTCTGGAACAAATTAGTAATGGGTTTAGCAATATTCGAAAATTGGGGGATAAAGTTCCGATAGAATCCGACAAAACCAATAAATGCACGGGCGTCGTCGATGGTCTTGGGTACAGGGTACTTTCCAGGGCTTCGAGTTTGGCTGGATCAGGTTTAATTCCTGTGGACGAGAGTAGGAATCCTAGGTATACCAGGGATTCTTGTAAAAAATTGCACTTTGCAAGCTTCAGTTTAAGGTGTGCTTTTCTCAAGTGTGATAGCACATTATGAAGGCGTTGAAAGTGTGTTTTTATGTCCGAACTATAGACGATAATATCGTCAAGATACACGAGAGCTTCGACACCTAATAGGTCGGAAAGGACTATATTCATCAACCTAGAGAAATTAGCAGGCCCATTTCGGACTCCGAAAGGTAAAACCTGGAATTCGTAATGGCCTCGGTTAGTGGAGAAAGCAGTTACTGCCCGAGATTCGGGACTGACCTCCATTTGCCAATAACCTGATGCTAAATCGAGGGATGAAAAAAATTCGCTTTCCCTACGTTCAGAATTGTTTCCTGCATGTTTGGAATCGGGAAACGGTCTGGGATGGTAATGTTATTCAGGCGTCTAAAATCTATACAAGGGCGAGATGTTCCGTCCTTTTTGGAGACGAGAATCATAGGAGCGGACCAGGGACTAGCTGAAGGCTGAATGACATCCTGCTCCAACATGTCCTTGATGTGTTCCTCAATAGTGACTAACTGAGAATGTGGAACCCGATAGGGAGGAATGAAAATGGGTTTGGAATTGGGTTCCAACTTGATTTCAAAAGGGACCAAATTAGTTCGGCCCAGAGGATCTCCGGTTAGGGCAATCACATCTTTATTTCTTATCAGGAAATCGAGAAGTGATTCCATTAGTTTGGGATCCTGTAAAGCTGGTGACTCCTGAAGGGAGTGCTTCAGACATTTCTTATATTCTTCTTTTAATATTGAAGGCTTTAATTCTAAGGAACTGGAAACACGATTTATCGTACTGATGGGGAAATCTGAATCTATTTCTACTGTGGAAACAGTTCCTATTTTCTGATTTGAAGTTAATTCTATAGATCTTTCTCCTTTGTTTAAACAAACAACAGGGATAGCTGAATTCTGACTCTGACTAAGGACTTGGGCAATAAGAACATCTCTTTTGAAATTACTTTTCTCTGTAATCAGAGTACGCTCTGACTCTAATAATTTTCCTTGACTGTTAACTACTTTTGCTAGGAAACAAATCTTCTCATAAGGTGCTACTGTTATATGCTCGGTAGGGCATATGAAAAATTGTGAATCTGATTCTGGTTCGGCGACTAAAATTTGCCTTATTGGCTGAACTGAAGCTGGCTGACTGGAAACTGACTGACTGGAAACTGGCTGACTGGAAACTGACTGACTGGAAGCTGGCTGACTGGAAGCTGGCTGACTGGAAACTGACTGTCTGGAAACTGCCTGGGTTGATCCAACTGGATTCAACAACTGGAACTGATTACCCTGGGGTCTGATTTCTGGAGCGGTTGTCCCTCTGGATGCAACCGGCCGACTTGATCTGCTATCAAGTAGAGGGGGTTTCCTATTTCTTTCGGAAATCTGAACTGAGCTAAGTCTATTAGCATTAAGTTGTCTGTCATCCTCGCGGAGATGGTGTGTCCTATTTCGACACTTTACTAACTTTCCGGCTGGGTAAATCTCCCATTGATTCCGGTTAAAAAAATCCATCCCTAGTAGGATGTCTGTCTGAAAGGTGGCGACTGTGTCCACTATACAACATTTCGCGGGGTATACCGCGTTTCCAATTTCTAAATATAACTCAATTTCTCCATATGTGGGTATGGGTGTGCCCGTAACTCCTCTAAGTTGGCAGGATGGTGCCTTAAGTTCATATTTATAATTGGTACTCTCTAGTAATTCATCTACGCATTGTTTCTTAATTAACGTTGCGTGTGCTCCTGTATCTAGGAGAGCAGTTAAATCTTGGTTATCCGTACTACAATTTATTATTAAATCTAAGAGGTCCGCACCTATTATCCTGATGGGGAGTTTGTGTGCGTATCTGGGCTTACTACTGTAATTTAGGAGGGAGGAGGTTGAACTGCTGCCTCCAATGTAGGGTCTAAAAAAGGGATCACATGGTCTTCTATGGGAGGACCTGGATCATATTCTACGGGGATATCATACGCTGAAGGGTGTTCTTGAAAACTGTTCTCTGGGGAAAATGATTCCTCCCCGGGTACTTCTACGTACCGAACTAGTTGACCTTGCTGGTTGTATTGGGGTTTATACATGGGGTAAGAGTGTGGGTGACCCTGTGGTCGTGATTTATTGGGTTGGTAGTTCGACTGAGGCTGGGAATGGACTGGTTTCTGGGGATTGGTTGACTTTTGGGATACGTTTTGGGGACGTGGTTGGTTTGGTTTCTGAAAGTGGGGTCTATACCCTGCAGGGGCTTTATCAGCACACTTTTGGCGATCGCCACGGCGATGACCATGTTCGTGACAGTGGGAGCAATACGAGGGGTAATTACATTGACTTATCATATGCCCGAAACTATCACAGTTAAAACACTGTGGAGGAGGGCGTGTATTCTGGGTTTGGGGGGCTTGTTTCTGGGGTGTTCCCTGTATTTGCCTTGGTTTATATTGTTGTTGTTGTTGCTGTTGGTATTGGTGTTGTGGCTGCTGCTGAATATACTGTACAGGGGTTTCTCTACCCTTTCGGTAGGTTTGGTTTGCTAAATCGGGGTGATGTTCCCGTGTTTTGTTTATGGCTACACTGACAGGTTTGTCAACATTTAAAAACTCCTGAAACTTTTTTTTAGGCGCTCCGGGTAAGTTTTGGTAAATGGTTGTGGCTACTATTAGATTTCTTTGTTTCGAAGTAAAAGTTATGCCACATGCATTTTCTGCGGCCCGGAGGGCTTCTCCTACAAGTTTGTGTGTACGTGTAATAAAATTGTTTAAATCCTCGTGTTCCTCTTTCTTCCATTTAACTTGGAAGACTGCTTCTAATGTGGCTAAGGGTTGTGCAAGGGTTATTTCTTTAAAAAATTCTAATAGGTTTTGTTTAAAATCGTCCCATGTTATAGCTTCGCTAATTGATGGGACGTAAGTGACTGTGTCATGGGCATTTCCCTCTTTAGGGTCAATAAATCTTTTTGCTTCTCTGATTTTTATATCATCATCGGTAATATTCTCGCGTAAGAAATGTTGCTCTAAAGACTCAACCCAAGGTCTTACGCGCGGTTCAACAAAACGATTATCTATGGTCCCCTTAAAAATTAAAACAGTATGAGGAAGATTTACTAATCTGCCTAAGTTAATATATGCTGGGGCGGGGGTTTGAGACTGAGACATACTGACTTGTGTGTTTGGGAATATGTTTGAAGGGCGCGGGGTAGGTGGAAAAATGGGTGTAGGTAATTCTTCGATGTCAGAAAGCGCACCGTCTGAATCGCTCATATGTGAAGGTACTTATTAATGTTCTAATTAGGTCTGCTTGACCGATCTTAATTCATGGAATGATCACTTAAGGGGTTTTCCTAACTACACTATCTAAAAAAAAATGCACAACAATTTGCCTAACTCGGGGAAAATTTGAAAAGATTGCAAACAAAAATAAAAATGTAAACAAAATTTCACTCAAATGTACGTGATGGTATGGTAATACTATGTTTGGTACATTAAATAAAATTATACTATACTAACTAGAATAGTAAAAATAACTGTGAAAATAACTGTGACAATACTGTTTTCAATAAAAAGAGTGTATCACTGGTGTCTGTAGTGTTCACTGTGTTTTTTGTTAATTCTGGCTCAATACTAAATATTAATTGTTAATAATAATGACTTTTCAAATGTTTAGAAATTATTTTAAAAAAGAGTTTTGTACTTAACAAGATTCCTATGGCGAAATCCTTTTGAGGTGTGTCCTGAAGACGTGTCTGGCTGGCCACTTGTTCCTAGATGAAAAGTAGGCGTGAAGAACTTGGAGTCGTAACGCACCGGTTCACGGGTGGATGTGACGAACTCGAAGTCGTGACACGCCGGTCAACTGGGTGTTGGTTCTGGTTCCAGGGTCTGGAAGACTGGAAGAATCCTGGAGTCGTGAAGATCCTGGTTAAAGGGTCTGGAGGACTGGAAGAATCCTGGAGTCGTGGAGATCCTGGTTAAAGGGTCTGGAGGACTGGAAGAATCCTGGAGTCGTGGAGATCCTGGTTAAAGGGTCTGGAGGACTGGAAGAATCCTGGAGTCGTGAGATCCTGGTTAAAGGGTCGCCAGTTGTTAACCCCTCCGTCTATGGCCCTGGGGTGGTTCGGATTGACGGGGGTTCTGGTTTAGGAGGCAAGCAACGGATAGGTGCCTTGAAGTGGTTTTTCTTCTATGTTACTCTCCGAGTTCTTCTATAGTGGCTCGGAGGACTCTGGTAGATTTGCAATCTAAATGCTGAAGGTTCCGGATTCTTCTTATAGCGTATCCGGAAAGTTTTCTAAGTTTTTCTGAAGAGAGCAAGGCTCGAAGGGGACAATAAAAAGTTTCTTCACTGTAAATTTACTGCTAAAAGATACAGGTAGTGCTCAGCCTCTGAATTAGCTTCTGAATGACAATGGATTAATTTGAATGGGTTTATATACCCAAAAACTGCTAACATTATTATTATTAAATGCTAAGAAGGCTGTATTATTTTTGCACAATATTTGAAAATAAGTAAATTTTTTAGCTGTGGTAAGGCTTGAACGAGTAAACAAAATATTTGAAGACGAAACCATATTTTTATCTTAAACCGCGACTTTTCAGATCTGATGTTATTGTAGTGAATACTCTTATTTTAGTTTCAAGATAAATGTTAATTTTACCGTCTTGAATTTCGGAATAGCTATAAATTCATTTTAAATTAGTTACCCATCATAATTCAATTGTGAACCACATTAATACTAATTTTATGTATATTGTATTATTTTATTGTATGTAAACATAATTAATTATATATCACAATTGTCAGTTAATTATTTATATTCAAATAATTATTTTAATCTAATACCATGTCCATTTTACAATAAATAATAGAAATCCAAGGGTTATATTTTCCACCTTTGGTACTGTCGCAGTTTCGCCTAACGGACTCAATACGGCTAGTGAGATAATCACTGGTTGGCACTTAACCAGCGGCAGTGCTTATGGCTACATCATCCAGGTTAACCTATACCGGATAGATGCGCTACGGTCCCAAGCCGTAGCTTGCCTAGGCCGACGACGACGACGTAAACCAACAATTGGTGACTCCGGAGTTGGATTCCCCCCTTTTACCCGAACGACTAGGATTAGACTGTAACGTCGTTCGTGCCCATCACCCCCTTCACCCGAGCGACTAGGACCAGACTGTAACGTCGTTCGTGCCCATCACCCCCTTCACCCGAGCGACTAGGACCAGACTGTAATGTCGCTCGTGCCCTCTGCCCCTCACCCCTGCCCGTGCGCTCTGTGCCTGCGCTCGTCTCAACCTCCACTCCTTCGTTGGTAACTTGTCGTCTTGCTTGTACGTCAGCAAGCATAGGAGAAGATGCCTGACGACGCTGGTGCCATCTCCCACTTGAGCATAAAGCTCCCCTCTTCTGGCCGGGTGATCCATTTATTTGGTTCCACCAAGTGGAATCACAATTCAACTTGGGAAGGATCACCGCTAGCAGGACGAAATACGATCATGTTTTGTCCTCTCTACCAGCGAGCATCATCTCTGAAGTCCGTGACGTCATCGTGTCTACTTCCACGAGTGAGGACCCATACAACGATCTGAAGTCTGCCATCCTGTGCCGCACCACTGTCTCCGAGCGTGAGAAACTACATCAGTTAATCTCAAAAGAAGAACTTGGAGACCGTAAGCCCACTCAAATGCTGAGGGCTATGCAGTGCGCTCTAGGCGAACGCGCACAAACCTTCGATAAGGACATCTTTAGACAGTTGTTCTTGCAGAAACTTCCTCCATCAGCTCAGCGTGTCTTGGCCACTATGGATCCTGCTACTCCAGTTGATAACTACAGAAACTGCCGACAAAGTAGTGGAGATTGACACAGCTCCGGTCAACAACGTGAACACACAATCGGAACTGGAGTTGAAAGTGGAAGAGTTAAGTCAACAACTCAACCACGTTTGTTCTCTGCTACAAAATCAACGGCAAAGAAGCCATTCTCGGTCAAGATTTACGAAGAGGCATCGTTCGAGTTCCGGGAAGATCTGCTTCTACCACTCCAAATTTGGAAAGAAGGCTAGGAAGTGCATCTCCCCTTGCAATTTTTCGTCGGAAAACCCCAGCAGCGAGTCCTAATGGCGTCTAGTACTCGCACTGCCAACCTGTTATTCATAAAGGACAGGAACTCTGGTGTCAATTTCTTGGTCGATACCGGAGCATCAGTCAGTGTATTCCCTCAAAAATCTGGTCATAAGCACTCGGAATCTCCGCCTCTATACGCTGCTAACGGTTCACGCATACCCACGTACGGTACTCAGTCGCGTGAACTAAACTTGGGCCTTCACCGATCCTTCAAGTGGATTTTCATCTGTGCTCAAGTGCAGCATCCCATAATCGGCGCTGACTTCCTCCAGCATTTCAAACTCCTGGTGGATCTTGACAAGCGACGCTTATGCGACCAGGCCACACTGCTTTCTGTTCTTGCCAAACAGGTTGCCCTTCCGGACGCCTCTAACTCTGCACTTTCCCTCGTTCCCCCTAATTCCATGTACCAGTGCCTTTTCCAGCGATATCCAGGAATTCTTCAACCGATGCAGATGGGTGATACCATTAAGCACACCATTACCCATCACATTACAACAAAAGGTCCCCCTCTGTTTGCAAAACCCAGACGTCTTGCCCCGGACAAACTGAAAGCTGCCAAATCGGAATTCCAGCTTATGATAGATCTTGGGATAATAAGACCTTCCAAAAGCAGTTGGTCCCTCCCCTACACCTGGTCCAGAAGAGTCAGGAGACTGGAGACCATGTGGGGATTACCGATTTTTGAATTCGACAACCATCCCGGACCGATATCCGGTACCAAATGTCCAAGACTTTACTTCTCTTCTCCACGGCAAATCTATCTTCAGTAAAATAGATCTCGTTAAGGCTTTCCACCACATTCCCGTAGAGCCTTCGGATATTCCCAAGACTGCAGTTTGTACACCATTTTGGTTATTCGAATTTTTGAAGATGCCGTTCGGGCTACGGAATGCTGCGCAAACCTTTCAGAGGTTTATAGATGAGGTCACCAGAGGCTTAGACTTTGTTTATGCCTACATCGATGATTTGCTTGTGGCCAGCTCAACGGAAGAGGACATAAGGAACATCTTTCACTCCTCTTTCAACGCTTAGAACAATACGGTGTTACTATTAATGCATCTAAGTGTGTGTTTGCACAGCCAACCTTGGAATTTCTTGGTCACACGATTTCGCAGCACGGAATTACCCCCTTCAGGACAAGTGTGAAGTGATAAAAAATTACCCTATGCCAAATAATCAGCGTGAGTTACGTCGGTTTCTAGGTTTGGTAAATTATTACCACAAGTTCATTAAAAACTGTGCCAGTGTTCTTGCTCCTCTACACGCTATGATCACACACAAACGCAAGGTAACGAAATTGGTATGGTGTAGCGATAGTTTACAGGCGTTCGACAATGCCAAAAATGCTATCAATAGTGCATTGTCTCTGTCATTTCCTATCAGTGATGCCCCCCTAACTCTGACGGTCGATGCCTCAGATGTTGCGATCGGTGGGTGTTGGAACAAACCATTAACGGTCAACAAGCACCCATCGCGTTTTACTCGAAAAAGCTGCAGCCAGCCCAACGCGTTATAGTGCTTTCGGACGTGAACTTCTTGCTATTTACTTAACGTGAAGCATTTTCAACATTTCCTTGAAGGCCGAGAGTTTTGTGTTTTTACCGACCACAAACCTTTGGTCACTGTCTTCAATAAAAACAGCTGTAACCACTCTCCCAGAGTCATCAGGCAACTCGATTATATCTCGCAATTTACCACAGATATCCGCCACATCAAAGGTGTCTTGAACACTCCAGCGGATGCACTCTCAAGAATAGAGATTACTTCTGTTACCCTCAGCTCTACACTGTGGAATGCTATTGCACAGGATCAAGATAAGGATATGGAACTACAAGACCTGCTCAGAGAAGACTCCACTCACTCACTTTCCCTCAAGAAAATGAGTATGCCAGGATTGTCTGTGCCCCTCTATTGCGACGTATCAACAGCTGCTATTCGCCATTATGTCCCTCCATGTCACAGACAAGCAGTCTTCACGGATCTTCATAAGCCCTCCCATCCTGGTATCCGTGCTTCGCAACACCTGGTTACCTCTCGCTTTGTTTGGCCCTCGATGCGGAAGGATGTCAAACATTGGACCAAAACGTGCCTTGCCTGCCAGCGTGCCAAAGTCCAAAGGCACACCAGGTCCCCCTTTGACGCATTTCCGCCCCCATCCCAGCGATTTGAGGTAATTCAAGTAGACATTGTTGGCCCTCTTCCAGTGATTCAAGGCCAACGTTATCTGCTCACCTGTCTCGACCGCTTTTCCAGATGGCCTGAAGCCATCCCACTTCCTGATATCCAAGCGGACACTGTTTGCAAGAGCCTTTCTTCATGGATGGTATCAGATTTGGATTGCCGACAAAAGTCATCACTGACCAAGGTCACCAATTTGAGTCTTCGCTTTGGAAGAAGTTTACCAGCTTGTTGGGTACAGTATATGCGCATACCTGTGCGTATCATCCGCAAGCTAACGGCCTCGTCGAACGCTTCCATCGCCAGCTGAAGTCATCCCTTATGTGTCACGAAGACTCCCATTGGATGGATAAGCTTCCACTCGTGTTGCTTGGTATTCGCTCTGCATTTAAGAGTGATCTGAAGACTACAGCGGCTGAACTAGTCTATGGAACAACACTGCGGCTACCAGGTGGCTACTTCACTGCAGGGGATAAGTCATGCGATCCTACGGAATTCGCTCAAACACTTTCCTCTCACATGCAGTCCCTTCAGCCTGTTCCCCCTCGATTGACTAGCCACAGAACTCTTTGTTTCCCCAGCCCTCCAATCTTGCACCCACGTTTTCGTTCGTGTACCTCTCCCAAAACGGCCTCTCCAATGTCCATATGACGGGCCCTATGAAGTTCTCCGACGTACGCGCAAATCATTTCTCATCCAGCGCGGTTCAAGGTCGACAAGGTTTCTATCGATCGTCTTAAGCCTGCGTTTTTGGAATCAACCTTAAGTGAGGTACATGTAGCTACCAAAAGGTCCCGGGGAAATCTGTGTCGTTCGGAACTCTTTGAACTTCCTCTCTGGTGGGGGAGTGTGTAGTGATACTCTTATTTTAGTTTCAAGATAAATGTTAATTTTACCGTCTTGAATTTCGGAATAGCTATAAATTCATTTTAAATTAGTTACCCATCATAATTCAATTGTGAACCACATTAATACTAATTTTATGTATATTGTATTATTTTATTGTATGTAAACATAATTAATTATATATCACAATTGTCAGTTAATTATTTATATTCAAATAATTATTTTAATCTAATACCATGTCCATTTTACAAATAAATAATAGAAATCCAAGGGTTATATTTTCCACCTTTGGTACTGTCGCAGTTTCGCCTAACGGACTCAATACGGCTAGTGAGATAATCACTGGTTGGCACTTAACCAGCGGCAGTGCTTATGGCTACATCATCCAGGTTAACCTATACCGGATAGATGCGCTACGGTCCCAAGCCGTAGCTTGCCTAGGCCGACGACGACGACGTAAACCAACATTATCATGATCTGCCAAGTTAACTAAAAGTGGAAATCGGACTACGCATCTTTACACTAAAATATGCATATGAGTGAAATTTTAAGGTTTAAGATGTACAATTTTAATGCTTAGGCAAGACATGATCTCATTGTTTATAACGAAAGAGAGTGTATACAAAATGTGAACATTGCAAAGCTTAACAGGTTTCCTTATTAAGCGAAATCTAAAAAAATGATTATGAGATTTTAAAAAACAACAGGTCACCAATTATTTAGCAAAGTAGAAAGTGAATCAAATATTTTATCCAAACTCGCGTTGGGCGATTTTGGTCCCTATGTAAAAATGAATACACACACATACATAAATATGAGTATAGGCATTATATAAAGTTAAATATATAAGATTATACATGAACCATATAACACATGAATTTTTAAAATGGATACTTTTTCTTACAATGGATACAGAGACTATATAAATGAATACAAGAATTACATGAAGGATAAGATAATATAGGATATGGGAATTATTTATGGTTCATTTTTCATATATATATATATATATATATATATATATATATATATATATATGCGCCCGGTAGAGATAGAGTTTTGTCCTCTCAGTAAGACACTCGAAACCAACTAACTCGACAAAAATTCCTAACTTCCAGCATGCAGACTTTATTAATTTCGAAATAAATTGACACACGTCAATTGGAAAACGTAATGGGGAACACAAACGCAAAACTAATGTGGAATCGTTCGAACGTATTTTGGACTATAAATGAGGAATGGTGTACCGTACAAAATTAAGCGTGCAAAAGTAAATAACATGCTCTTTGGTTTACTTCTAGAGTTGAGACATTATAAAGTAGAGATATGGCTTATAGGCAACATAAGTGCGATAAAGTCAATTTGTTGTTACAAACAACTACATATCTGAGCGTGAAGCGAAAGTGTAATAAAAAAGTCAAGCGCGAATTTGAAATCTCCATACCTGTGACGGTAAAGAAACCCCAAGCGATTCTTTCATACGTAAATAATAGAAATCCAGTAAAAGTGTCTTGGTCCATTGAAAAATGTAGAAGGAGATCTAATTTCTGAAAACAAGGAAATGGCTACCTTGCTAACGATTTTTTACGTCAGTTTTTACTATAGAAGATGTACGAATATACCCTACGGTCATAGACATAATACCTTTTGATAATGGTAATATTTGGATAATATTGTCGTTAGTGAAGGGGAGGTAATGCGCTATATTGATAAAATAAAAACGCGTAAATCACCGGGTCCGGATTCCATATATCCCATACAACTAAAGAGAATTAAAGATAGCATTGTTGTGCCGCTAATAAAGATTTTTTAATGCGTCTATTTCTGAGGGGTGCGTACCAATAATTTCAAGTTAGCAAACGTAACACCTATCTTTAAGAAGGCGATAAAGGTGCGGCGGGAAATTATAGGCCAATCAGTTTAAACGTCTGTTGTAGGTAAGCTGCTGGAATCAATAATTAGGGATCGTATAGTCGAACACTTAGAATTCCATAAGCTAGTTAGAAATACGCAGCACGGATTTAGGCGAAACAAATCTTGCTTAACTAATCTTTTAGAATTTTTCCAAAGCGTAGTTGACGTTTACAGATCTACAGAAGCTAAGGCTAACAAAGACCCTAAGATCCACTCTAAGGTTAGCCCGAGAGAAAGGAAAGAGTAGGGGGTTAAGAGAAGAGAATAGGGGTTAAGTAAGGAGCAACACCTATCATTCTGGGTTAACATTCATTCAGAAAAAGAGGAAAAAAGTCTCACCATCATCATCCGCCGGCCACTGCCGACAGTCAGAAAATAGTCGGAGAAAATAGGAGAGGGGTGAAAGATGAAAAGAAGTAAAATAAGAACGCTTACAAACCATGCAAACACGTCTTAACTTACTGTCATACCATGCAAACTACAAACATGCAGTAAGAGAGTTACAGACATGCAAGTGAGGGGAAAAAAGAAAAAAAAAAAGTAGGTAAAGTTAACAAAAGTGGGTTAGTTTACTCTACGAGCTACATTTACGTTCGTGTTAGTCTAATTTTTTTTTTTTTTCTTAATAATTTTATTGCTGGCATCACACGCTGGCATGTCACAAGCTGGCATTCACGTCAACAGACTCATCCTCGAGCACCACCACCAGAGCTTCTGTTGCTAACTTTGTTTTATTTATATTAAACAACGTTAATACTTTTAAAATGTCTGTCAAGACGGTTTTTAAACATATTAACGCTGTAGAATGAACGACTAACTGACGCGGGAAGATTATTCCATTTATCAATTACTTTAAACGTAAAGAAGTTTTTAGCGATATTAGTAATGAAACGTCTGCCACGCAAATAAATCCGTTATTGCGAGTATTACTATTATCGAAAGTGAACAATTTATCAAAATTTACGTTATCGATGTTATTAACGATTTTAAAACTTCAATAACTCCCCCCTTAATCTCCTAGTTTCGAGTGAATACAGGTCTAACTCTTTAATCCTATCTTCATAAGGCTTATTGCGCATGACGGAATAAGTTTCGTGGCACGACGCTGAACCTTTCTAACCTATCAATATCCTCACGCAAGAAGTACGGGGCACCAAACTGAACGGCATATTCTAAATGAGGCCCTGACTAGGGACTTGTAAAGGGGCAATATAATATCCTCGATTTAAATTCGAAATTACGCGCTGTGAAGCCTAACATCCTATTAGCTTTTGCGCAGACTCCAGGCACTGGTTCCTAACCTTTAAATCTTTAGTTACGCGTACGCCTAAATCTACTTCCTCGTCAACGCTCGCTAACTCCCTATCATCCATCGTGTACGCGTAATTATTGTTGCGAGAACCTATATGCAAACACTTTACATTTATCTACGTTAAATTGCATCTGCCACTTATCCGTCCACTCCATAATCCTATCTACATCGTCTTGGATCCTATTTTCTATCGTCCTCGTTAACAACCTTACCGCCTATTTTAGTATCGTCGGCGAATTTTGACACGTTTAGTCAATCTACATCTATGTCGTTAATGTAAATTACGAATAACAATGGGCATCACACTGAACCTGTGGGACACCACTACCTACATCTAACCCCCGATTCACTACCGTTAACTACGACCCTCTGCCTCCTAGCACGAAGCCATTCTTCTAACCAGTTAGCTACCTGACCGCGTATACCGTGCGCTTTAACCTTCGCAATTAGTCTCCTATGCGGAACTGTATCGAACGCCTTTTTAAATCTAAATAAATAACGTCAGCTGCCTATGCCTATCGTATTCGCGCACTACTTCGTTTATAAATTCTAACAAATTATTAAACAAAAGACCTATGGCGTCGAAACCAGTGATGACTACTATAATCAAATCTCTACTTTCTAAGTGATCGATGATACGATCCCTGACTACGGATTCCAAAAGTTTACCGACAATTGACGTTAAGCTAATGGGCCTATAATTGCTAGCTACCGCGCGGTCGCCTTTTTTAAAAATAGGCGTGACGTTAGCTAATTTGAAGTCTTCAGGAATATCGCCGTTTCGAGTGACTGATTAAAAATCTTCGTTAAGGGGCCTACGATAACGTCTTTCAAATCTTTCAAATGTCTAGGATAAAAACGTCAGGCCTGGAGCCTTGCTAACTTTTAGCCTATCGATATAATGCGCAATCTCAGCCTCGTAAACAGTTTTTATCTAAAATAGTCTCGCTACTAAATGGAACGATATCGTCAACGTCGGGGACATTATTTACGTCTTCAACGGTAAAAACTGTCGCAAAAAAGTTATTGAAAACACCCGCCATCGCCTGAGCGTCAGAAGCCAAAGCGCCATTTACATCACTAGAGGGCCTATGTTATCTTTTACCGGCTTACGATTATTTACGTTATTCAAAAAACTTTTTGGGATTATGTTTACTATCCGCAGCTATAAGTATCTCTAAATTACGCTTAGCATTCCTAACTGATCTTTTAACCTGACGTCTAGCTCGATATATCTATTAAGTTAGCTGCCGTGCCATTGCGCTTACTAAGTCTATACGCTCTATTACGCTCTATTATAAACTCTCCTATTTCCCTACTCCACCACTTCGGCCTACCACGATTTCTAACGCGGTTGGGCCTACGAGGAATAAACTCCCTTTCAATATTCCTAAAACTTTCTTTAAACGCCACCCAACGCAAATTTGTGTCATTACCCATAAATAAGTTATCCCAGTCCACTACTCTCATCCTATCTGCAAAACTATCAAAATTAGCCGTACGAAAATCAGGGACTTCCACTACATTACTATCCTGAGTGTTTTCTATCAATAACTTAAACCTCAGAATTTGATGATCGCTACATCCTAAACTCTCGCCTACTTCTAAACCTTCGACTATATTCTCGCCGTTCGTCATCACTAAATCTAAGATATTATCACCGCGCGTTGGTTCGGTAACTATCTGTCGTAAAATGTTATCGTCAATAAACTCAACCAGTCTCAAACCCTCTTCATTACCCGTAAAATTCTCGTACTTAACATTAGGGCAGTTAAAGTCTCCGACAATTATACTATTCCGATTGTCAATAAAATTACCAAGAAGTGAGTAAAATCTAGTATCTATATCGAGGGGTTGAACGGGAGGTCTATAAACAACAACAAAATTAAAACTAATACTACGCGCCCTAACTTCAACACAGATCGCATTAATTGCTGCCGGAAAATCTAACTTAACCTCGATAGCCCTAATGGAATTACGAATGTACAGCAAAACGTCTCCTCCAAATCTATGTAACCTATCATTAGTAAAGAGTTTAAAACCCGGTATATCAAGTTCCCCCAACAAGTCCCGAGTCACGGTATTTAACCAAGTTTCAGTGATAGCAACTATATCATAGTTGTCGGAATAAATTACCGCCTTAAATTCATTTAATTTATTTCTAATACTACGCGCGTTGCAATAAAAGACGTTTAAGTTATTTTTTACCACGGGCCCCCGTTTTAAACTATTTATCACGTCGGGCCCGCGTTTCCCGGACCCACAACGTTTAAAGAAGGCTTCGACCTATACAGCTTTCGAACGTTTTCGTCTATTAACCTACCTAGCCTAGCATTACCTATTTCATTAAAATGCACCCCATCTTTTATAAAAAGGCTAGGATCATTGAATTCGGACCACAGCTTTACGAAGGGTACACTTTCCTCAGCACAAATCTCTTCTGATTTGTTATTCAAAAATATTGTTTTGGACGTAATTCTAAGACCCAAACCGTGCCTAGGGTAATACCTAGAACTAAAGACCTATCTGACCTCGCCTTCAGGTACCTAATTAACCCCTATATCTCTCCAAAAGGTCAGGCACTCTCGTATCGGGCCTATACGAGTCGTTGCCTCCTACCATCGTCACCAACATTGAGTGACGGGAAGCAACGTCAACCCTATCCACTCGTCTCTAACTCTGTCAACCCTGGCCCCTGGGAGACAGACCCTCCTCCTATTGGTTGGAATCCGTTTAACGAACTCTTTGTCCATGTGGCGCACTAAAGAGTCCCCAATTAAAATAGTTTCCCCCTCATTCACGTCCCTTTCCAAATGGGCGAAAGGGTTCGAAACCTCGATAGGGGGGGGATTCCTATCACCTAATGTACGCGGCCTAGCTCCACCCTTAACCTCTCTAAATCCCTCGCTATCTACTACTCTCGGACTAACCTTAACCCCTTCCTCAACTCTATCTAACCTTCCGACAAGCTACCTAAACTAGAAACTAAGTTACGCACCTCACCCTTCAAATTACTAACGTCTTCAACGTTAGTATTGGTTCGGCTTCCGTCAACCGTAGCCCTAACCCTGCCCTCATCAAGCGTTGCAAGTCTATCCGCTACCTCACGTACACTGCGTTTTATACCAACAAATTCCTCCATGAACTCGCAAAAGAAACAAACTGATCTATCGGTAATCGCCATTGGACCGCCGTTATAATCCTTAAATTCCGAATACCACCGGTTAACCCTACACCTAACACACGACACTTTCTGCGACGGCATCGCGCAGTTAAAAATTAGTTTAAACCGTCACAGGTATAAATTAAATTAAGCCGGCACGCTATGAAAACTTCTAAATCGCTAAAAACCACTAATATTCAATTACTTAACTATAACAACGTAAATTTAAACGCAAGTATATAAAGTTCAAAAGTATCCAAAAGTAAAAAAGTGTATTTAGATTTTCAAAAAGCGTTTGACACCGTGCCGCACAAAAGACTCATTGAAAAAACTAAGGCTCATGGAATCAGGGGTGTAGTAATAAATTGGTTAGAAGAGTGGTTGCGAGGTAGTAAACAGAGGGTGGTCGTTGATGGAGCGGATTCGTGTTGGGCTAATGTAGCG
>JAJOZX010013019.1:27500-30000 GCA_023014485.1 Bathynomus jamesi
GGCGCAATTAAAGTCACCCATAACTAAAGCCTGCTCACTACCGATTATTCTCTTTAGTTCACGATATAACGCTTCGTCCGTAGCAGCTGTTTGATTTGGGGGCCTATATATAACCGCAACAAGAAGTTTGAAATCGTTCAATTTAAGTTCTGCTATAGTCGAATCTATCGGTTCTGGAATTGAGTGCTTTACTTCTATAACGTTCGCAATATTATCTTTGATATACAACATAACACCGCCTCCTCGCCTACCTATTCTGTTTTTAACAAAAAGTCTATAACCTTTAATTTGATACTCCCCTACAAAGTCACGTGTTTCAGTGCTAAGCCACGATTCATTTATCGCAATTAAATCATAGTCTTTACAAGCAATTAAAGAAAAAAATTCGTTTATTTTATTTCGTAGGCTACGAGCATTTAAGGATAGAACCTTCAAATTGTTTGTAATTGCGACACCTTCGCGAGCGCGGGGGAAATTTGTGGAATTTACGCTGGGACCGTTCGGCTTACGGCAGCCTGAAAAGAAGAGACAGTATTATGAAATAGTCTTCCTAAACGCGCAGCTCCAACTTCATTAAGATGAAGTCCATCTTCGAGGAACAAGTCCCTCCTGCCGTAGAAACTGTTCCAAAAATTAGCAAAATGCACTCCTTCCTGTTGGCAAAGAGACTTTAGGTTATTGTTAATATAGGTCGCCTTGCTGTAGAAATCGCTTCGTTGGATAATTCGAGGAAGTATACCTGTTAAAACAATCTTATTAGTTTTCTCCTTTAATCGCTCTAATAAGTCCCTGTACCTAGCCAGCAGTTCTTCCGATCTAGAATTTAAAACGTTATTAGTACCGACATGAATAACATACGTTGTGTCCTCGGCGGTACTGTCTGTAAAATGGTCAACATTATTAGTTATATCCTCCACCCTTGCACCAGGGTAGCAGTAACGGCGCCTACGACGAGGGTTTCTCCCACAGAATTCCTCGAGCTGCCCTCGAACAATGGAATCACCAACGAGTCGTATTTCCGGTTCATCAGTATCTTCGAACCCTAAAACAGAAAACTTATTGCTTGTTATTACTGGTAGACAAGGCTTTGCTTTTCTCAATGGGGCTCCATTTCGCACTCGAACGAAGGGGTTGGGAACTAGGGGAAGAGAGAGGGCTATTAGTACTATTTATATTATTAATAGAAACTGAGGCAGGAGGGGTCGTAACTGGAGTCTCAAGGGATTCTAATTTTGCCGTCAGGAGCATCACGCTTTCTTCAAGTCTCACCCTGGCCTGCCTCTCTCGTCTAATTCGTTCCTCAGCACTTCCATGCTTGAGCACCACCTGCAAACTAACTGATCATTATTATTAGCCATTGTAAACGCGTAAGCAGCAAATTTCCCTTCACAGCGACTGCAAGTACTTGACGGGGGTGCCATGCTTTTAATTAGTTAAAACAAAAACAAAAAAAAAAACAAAAAACGAGCGTTTGGAAATTAATAAATTACAACGTAGGTCCACCGCGTTCTTGAAACGCAGAAACAGGATCTTGTAACACAAATTTATTACTAAATTAATATAGAATTAAGCTACCGACGAAAGAAATGTTAAAGAAAAAGTATTAAATGGAACTTATCTGGTCGCTGACTTAATCCTTTTTTTCCCACGGTAGGTGACCCTTTTCGAGGTCAGGTAGTGTGTGAAGGAACTCTGAACCTTAAAAAACCACGTTTCTGATAGATTTGAAAAACAACAAAAAAACCAAGGGAATTTGAACCTTATGACTGCACGTTTTCTGATTGATTTAAAAACGAAAGAAGGCAAGCCACGTTCAGTAGCCTTGGTTTGATCAAATAATATAGTACTGAATAAAGTCAATAAATGAAATATATTCGTTAATGAATGATTAGTAGCACGAAGTAATTTATATATATGATACACACAGAGAGTGCATGGAACAAAGAACTCTTCTGGGATAATTAAATCCACTATAGTCCGAATAAGTAATGGTAAATGACAAATACCATGGTATTTGTCACTTACCATTACTTATTCGGACTATAGTGGATTTAATTATCCCAGAAGAGTTCCTTGTTCCATGCACTGTCTGTGTGTATCATAAAAAACTCAGGGGACCATTCTGAGTTCATTCCCATATATATATATATGTATATATAATAATGATGTTATAATGTTTCAGACCAACAAAGACCCTAGGATGCACTGATGGCTGGTCTACCTAACTGTGTTCGTAATCGTGTATTGTGTATGTCTTCAGTGGTGGCGGAGGGGACCTACAATTTTACGTGGGTTCCGAACAACAAGAACATAAGAAATTTATGTAAAAACCGCCGGTAAATTGGCAACGACCAATTTTTACGAAACTAAATAATTATCAACTTAAAACTAATTAATTATCGATTTAAAACTAAGAGAGAATCTCTGGATCCAGAGGATCACGTCATAATAGACCACTATCCACAAATATGTTACACTCTATATCTATTTATAACGGACA